>ML975324.1:0-132724 GCA_010015605.1 Decorospora gaudefroyi
GGCAACCTCGCTGCTACAATCAATCAATCATCTACCTCAACTCGTTGCAACGACCGTTACTTGATTCAACCTTCCCTTTGCCGTATCAACATAGATAGTTTGCTCGTTTATTCTAGTCATCTTTATGGTAGCATTTTGCCAAAAAAAAAAAAAAAAAAAAAAAAAAGATAAGAGACAACTTACTCAGTGTTATATCATAGATACCTAGATAGAGATACACACATAGAAGTAAGAATTTCTTATTGACAATAGTCTATTCATGATCTACCTCCTCTACCTGAGCAACAAAAGCCCCCCCCCTAAAAAAAAAAACAACAACTTTTCATTTCCCATTCTATCAAAACGCCATCTTGATGCATAAAGTTGTATTTCTGCAAAAGGAAGTGGGGGGTATACACGAAAGCTACAAAAGATCCCTTTTCATCCCTTCACTCCACTTCACTCCACTCCACTTCGGTTCAGGAAGGGGGGCTACCAATCTCCTTCTTGACCCAGTTTTCCAATCCGCCAAGAGCGATAATCTCCTGCACATTGGGGGGCAGCTCACCAACCTTGACGTTCCACTTGGGGCCATGGGGCCCTTCTTGGACGGACACGGTGCTCCTGCGGACGTCCCACTCGAGGGTCCAGCCCGTGCGGCGGGTCAACTGTTTCGCCTGGGTAGGTTGGGCGGCGGCGGCAGGAGGGGGAGAGTCGAGAGATTCGCGGTTGTGGGAAGGTTCTTTGATGGCCTGCTGCTGCGATGTGGGTGCATCCTTGGAGGAGAAGACGTCGCGGAGACGGTTGGCTAGTTTGGGGACCTCGACGCCCATGAGAGCGTTGTTAATGCTGTTTCTGCTGAAGATGTTGCCGAAGCTGCCGGCGACAACCAGCGGGATGCCCTTGGCCAGAATGGCGGTTGCGGCTTGCTCACGACTGCTGCCGCATCCGAAGTTGAAACCGGAAACGAGCACATCGCCAGCCTTGGCCGTCTGGCCGAAACTGGGGTCGTAGTTCTCCATACATACTTCAGCCATCTTCTCGCGGGTTACATCGTCCTGGTATGTGTATTTTCCAGGGTATATACCATCGGTGTTGATGTTGTCTGCATCGCAGAAGACGATCTCGCCGCTGATCTTCTCGGGGAAGCCGGGAAGAATCTCGGTCAAGGTCTCAGCTTCTGCGCCTGGCGGATTGACGGTTTGCGCTTCGGCTGTTGTGTTACCAAAGGTGTCGATGGCGGCCTCTGCGTCCTTGATTGCCTTCTCCAGCATGTCTTCGATGGTCATCATGCGCTCCTCTGCCGGGATGCCATCGCCATCACCTCGTTGGACACCCTCGTAGCCTTCAGGAGCCTTATACCACCCAGGACCAGAGATCTTGCCGGACAGCGCGCTTGCTGCGACGACTTCCGGACTAGCAAGGTATGCCTTTGCGTCAGGAGATCCCATACGACCTTTGAAATTGCGGTTACTTGCACTGATGCCGACCTCGCCAGGTTCCAGAAGGCCAGTACCAAGGCCTATACACGGACCACAGCCAGAAGGTAGCGGCTGTGCACCAGCGTCCAGGAGAGCTTGCCAATCGCCTGCCTCTTCCGCAGCCTTCTGTTCTGGGATGGATGCAGCAGCGATGTAAAAGTTGACGTGTGCTGGAATCTTGGGGATCTTGTCATCGTTTAGGATGGCTGCGTCCTTGAAGACGTTTGCGGCTGCAGCAAGGTCAGAAGCACGGGAGTTGGTGCAGGACACGAGGTAGGCCTTGTTGATGGGTATATTTTGGCTCTGCAGTTCAGACAAGGGAGTAGCCACCTTGACGGAGTTTGGACCGGAAACATATGGTGAGAGAGTGGAAAGATCGAGGAAGAGCTCCTTGGCATATACAGCGCCCTTGTCTGCAGCTAGGGCAGGCTTGAATATATGGCCTAGCTGCTGCCCAACAATGCCAGTTGCAGTAAATAGCTTGTCTATTCGCTCATGGATAAACTGCTGCTGATGGTGGTCCTTGGTCTCTACTTCCCCCATAGCAGCTAGAGTAGCCCTCGCGCGAAGCCAGCCATGGAGCACAGAGTCGATGGGGAACAGTCCAGTGAGAGCGCCCCACTCGGTTGTCATGTTTGCGATGGTGAGGCGGTCGTCGATGGGTATGCTGCCGAGGGTCTCGTCGGTGCCGGTGAATTCGATAGCGTGGTTGAGGACTTCGTCCTTGTTGAACAGTCCAGCCAAGGCGACAATGACGTCCTTGCCAGTTACGCCAGCCGGCATTTTGCCATTCAGCGTGACCTTGGCTACAGGTGGGATTTGCCACCAAGTCTTGCCTGTTGCCCAGATGCTCGCAGCGTCGGTCCGCACCACAGGCGTGCCCAAGCAGCCGATGCCCCCATACATGTTCGAATGACTGTCTGAAGCTACGGCTAGTGTCCCGGGCCAGGCGTAGCCCTCTTCTACCATGATCTGGTGTCCAATGCCTCGTCCCGCCGGGTAGAAGACGACATCTTGTTTCTTGGCAAATTCCTCGATCTGGTTGTATTTCTTCAGGTTCTTCTCCGACTTGTTTTGTACATCGTGGTCGAGCGTCATGACAATCTGCTTCGGGTCGTGGATTCTCGTGGCGCCAATGCCCATGAACTTGAGAGCCACAGGCCAGGAGTTGTCGTGGGTCATGCATTTGTGTGGCTGCAGCGTGACATAGTCGCCCGACCGGAGGACCTTGCCCTGTGCAATGCCGACGGCATGACGCTGTACGATCTTTTCTGTGAGTGTCTGCGGCGTCTTCGGCGCTTCGTGGAGGGAGGAGAGGAAGTTTGCCGCGGGGCTCTCCTTCAGCGAGTGAAAGACATCCTGGGCGTCGTGTCGGGGCGTTGTCGTGGAGAAGGTACGTGGCGCGACTTTTGTTCGGGACGAGTGCGATAGCGGTATTGCGCGAAGAGCAAGGCTGATGCGAGGCTACATTGGGTTAGATCGGTATCGTACGTGTATCAAGACAATGTAAGCGTACTGCAATCTGCCTGGGACGCAACAGGCGCGCTGCCCGCAACGACATTGCCATGATTTTGAACTCGAGATGGCAATGTGCAGGTGCAGGTGCAGTTGGATGCGCTTTCCCCACGAAAAAGATTGCCAAGCCAGCCCAAGCCAGAAATGGTTCCGCACCGAACATCGGCCAGCCGCCAGCGTCATCGGATCTTGTGCCCCTGCCATTGGCCGCAGCCGGAGACGCCCAATCGCTTCACCTAATGCATTCGCTTCTTCAATTCCCACGCGGGGCACATGTAGAGATCAAGGCCAAGTGTCTTTCGGTATATTGTATAGCAGGAGTACCTAGCAGGCGTCTGCTGCACACTAGCCCGAAATCGGACGTGTCTGTGAAAGGCTGTTATTGGAGTCATTCATCAGATGACGCGATTTGTGACGGCTTCCACTGAACAGACACCCCTCTCTTCTCTGCTCGTCCTTTTCCGAACTTCTACGACTAACCTACGCCCAGCACTAACAAAAACACTAAAACCATTTCATTGTCACCATGGTCAATCGCTCCGACGTCAACTACTTTGGGGCTGGCCCCGCGCCACTACCCACCCACGTCCTCGAGAGGGCGTCACAGGTGCTTCTGAACTACAAAGACAAGGGCATTGGTCTTTGCGAAATCTCCCATCGCTCGCCCGAAGCCAACGAGATCCTTGCCGACACCAAGAAGGCGCTCGCGGACTTGCTCGAAATTCCCGACGACTACGAGATCCTCTTTCTCCAGAGCGGCGGTAGCGGCGAGTTCAGCGCGACCGTATACAACCTCGTTTCGGTATGGGTTGAGAAGAAGCGCGCCAAAATCGCGGAAGAGGTGGGCGGCGACAAGGACGAGGTGCTCAAGAGGCTTCGCAAGGTCGTGGACGAGCAACTTAAGCTTGACTATCTCGTCACTGGCTCGTGGTCGCTGAAGGCATCGCAAGAGGCAGCGCGCCTGGTGGGAGCCAAGCACGTCAACGTAGCAGCCGACTCGCGCAAGGTCAACGACGGCAAGTTCGGCAAGATCCCTTCAGAGGACCAGTGGAGCCTCACTCCACACTACAACGGCGGGCCGGCCTTTGTCTATTTCTGCGACAACGAGACCGTAGACGGTGTCGAGTTTCCGTCTTTCCCGCAAAGCCTGGAGGGTGATGATGCGCCCTTAGTCTGTGCCGATATGTCCTCCAACTTCATTTCCCGAAGGATCGATGTGCGCAAGTATGCCGTCATCTTCGGCGGCGCCCAAAAGAACATCGGCAATACTGGTATCACTATAGTCATCATGCGGAAGTCGCTTCTCCCGCCCCACTCCACACCAGCCTCACCTGACCTACTGCGGGAACTAAACTTGGCTGTTGGGCCCGTCGTGCTGGATTACCCCACCATCGCGAAGAACAACTCATTATACAACACTCTGCCGATTTTCGACGTCTGGGTAGCTGGCCAAGTCATGTCTGGGCTCGTCAACGCCTATGGCATCAAGCGTATCGGTGGCCAAGAAGAGGTCTCGAATGAAAAAGCCAGGCTAATCTACGATACGCTTGAGAAGTACTCAAACGTGTACCGGGTCGTCCCAGACAAGTCGGTACGCAGCAGAATGAACATCTGCTTCCGAGTCCACGGTGGAGATGCGGATAAGGAGAAGGCCTTCCTCGCAGGCGCAGAGAAGAAAGGCCTTCTAGGTCTGAAGGGACACCGGAGTGTGGGTGGCATCCGGGCCAGTAATTGTAAGGGATCCAATCTGGCACAGAACTCGCCGGTCAACACAGGCTAACTTCATGCGTTCTAGACAATGCCGTATCTCTAGATGGCGCCAAGCTGCTCGTCTCGTACCTCGAGGAGTACGCCAAGTCAGCCTAAGTGAAGCTCTGCATGAGAGAGGTGTGCAAATCCGTATCTTTGGGCAAGATTCTGCTATAACGCACAATACCCATTTCGGCAACATCGGCGTCATTCAACAAGACGCCGGTCCATTGCGAAGAATATATCCAATATAGCCTTTACTGCAACACAGTCACGGCGTCGCCTATATGCGACGGTTCGTATGGTTCGCATTGTGTGTCCGAGACTGCTCTCGAACACACTCCTGTGCCGCAAATGACCATCCGAGCCGCCATGTGCTGAGGGGGTGTGATTACAGCCCTGATGTTCTAGAAAAGTTCCTTGCTTTGCTATATGAGCATTGGTATATGCGTTAACGAGTTAATCATCATCTTATTCACAGCAAGGTTTGCAGATTAGTCTCGATCTCGTTTTACATCTGGTGGTGGCTTACTGGTGCGAGCTCCCAGTCCACAGTGGCTGCGATGAGACAGATTTCGTAACAGTATAGGCGTGTCGCTCTGTAGCCGCTGCGATTGGCGGCTGTGGGAAAACATGCTACGATGTATACCAACTTGGGCGGGCACATGTTTCGAGAGCTGGACTTTTGTTGTTAGACCAGGCACACCAGAAGATGTGATAGTGACATCTCTGCGCCACTCGATCTACTCGAGTCTCCGTGCTGGACCGAGATAGCGCATTCGCATTCTGCAGTCTTGTGCTATCGACAACCTTATTCTACTAATTGTGACATCAACTCATGCCTACTTCTCCGCCCGACTCAGCGTCTCTTGTCGGGCTGACTGGTTCCTCTGTCGACGTTCTTACAATATCTGTCTTATACCTCTTTACTAACCAGACTCGATGCACATCACCTGCGCCTGGGTTCCTGGGCATGTTATGCGGCTGCAGGCCCGTCCCCGGCAACCGCTGTCCCGACCAGGGTTCTGGAGTTCCCAATGTCTCGGACAGGGCTGAAGCGAGCATCTGCAACTCTAGTCCGACCTCATCGACCGCACCACTACCGACTCTGTCCACTCATCTACACCAGCGCTTCCAAGTTCCATCAGAGAAAGAGATCCGTGGGCCAAATATGGAAGAGCCGTGAATGGCATCGCATTGTCAATAGCGGGGCGCCTATTCCTTGACAGGACGTAAATCACCATTGACAACAAGCAAGGTCCAACACGGTCAGATGCAGGCCCTGCAAGAGCTTCAATGTCTAGCAATGACATCGTTCTGTATCTTCCAAGCCCGGTCGACTACACGGTAAAGGCCAGAGCGTCAGCGTGATCAATCTCCACAATCGTGCCTCCGTAACGGTCGAACCAGGTCGAGGGCCATGGTGCCTGCACGGGTCTCGTTGCTTCCGCTGCCCAGGCTACCTAGGAAGTATGTGACTCGCATGATGTTGAAACCCAACCTCCATCCAGTGTGGGAGAATATGACTAGTAACATGAGTAGATCCGACGTTTACCAATGCGCGTCCTTTTAGCGAATCACATGAGAGACGCCTCAGGACCGCTACCCCGAGACCGTGCGCTACTGGTACCGCCCAGTCGTTTTGTCATATACTGTTTGAGATCTCATACCCGTCTCCGTCTGCTACGCTTAATGTTCACGCTCTTTTCCCCTTCTTTCGTTGCTCTGCTGGCAGGCTCAGGCAGTTTCTTCATGACGCGGTGATAGTTTCTCTCTCGTTCACGACGTCAGTCCAACGGCCTCCATGAATACCTAGTCGTTTTTCCATTTCGACCGCTGCTGGTTTCCAGCGAGACAATATTTCTATTTCCCCACCTGTTGTAGCGGAGCTGGCAAGATGGAATCATGGAATACTCACTTTGCGCAACTCGAGGTCCGATCGCATTTCAACCTGACCCTGAACACTTCAGCTGTTCAACAGGTTCCTTGGACGCAAACGAACGCAACTAAATCCCTCATCGCGACTTTACAACTGCAACAGGTCCAGACACTTCGGACCACGCATCTTACGCTGGGAGCTTTTAGTCTGGCCGTGACGTTGCTGACCGTTCATCGCATCATATCGGACGCCAGACGAGCGGCAGCGTTACAAGTTCTGCCAAAGAAGAAGTAAGTACCGCGTGGTTTGGCCCACGAACAGAGCTGACAACGATTAGGAGATTCAATGCCCTCCACAATGTTCATCCTGCAGAGACATTTCCACTCGCGCTGGCCTGCGGTGCCGTTCTACAACAGATAATCTTTGTAGCAGTGCAGGGCACTAGCCTTCACAGCGTATTTTCAAACAGCTGCCGCGGTATAGCCATGGTCACCTTTCCTGGTAAGTTCATTGGGATTTGGGTAGCACGACCGCAAGGTCTGACAACGGCAGCCATTTTTCTGATCGGATACGTTACGCTGGTCTTCGGTATCGAAGTGGCTATCAGAGCTTTGAGACACGAACGATTCGCCCCACGCGGCAAGTGGAACACGACAATATGCGTCGCCGTCATCTCCTTTATGCTTTTACTCACTTGGGTACCAACCGTGGCATGGCCAATGGCCAATACGTGCTTTGGCAGTCTCATCTGGTTTCCGATGCGATACGATCTTTTGATGTTAGTTCTTTTGTGTATTTTGGTCTCATCTTTGCTGGTCTTGGCCGCTTTTATCAGCATCCAACTGATGAGGACACCCGACTTGGATCACAATGAGCGTATCTCGGCTTCACGCATGGTCTATTTCTTATTGGTCGCTGCGTTAATATATGTGAGTATAGCGCACTCCTTCATCCCCCACATCTAACAGTCGTAGACTCTTGTCATCCCGGTCGAAGTACAATCTCGTCAACGAAAGTTTATGGAGGCACTAGCTGCTTCTCGGATCGCCGAAGTCTCGCTCTTCTCTTCGGGCATGTTCATTGCGTTCTTCCACCTCTTCCTCCGCACCAACGCAACGCGAATGGTCATTCGTCCGATCGAAGAAATGAAGGCCCCTACAAAGCAACAGCGACCCAAGATACGTTTCTTTGGTCCGAGTGATTTGGAGATTCAGATCAGCGGACCGTTGGCACTACAGACGACTCAACGTCTGAGCGGCCGACAAGGCTTGATTGACGTCGGTCCGGAGAAGAATCGCGGTGATTTCGACCCCGGATACTTCGAACGAGAAGAGCGAGATTTTTCACCGACGTCGACCAAGCCTGCGAGTCCCATCGATCCGACACAATGGCCGCTACCGCCGATGGCAGAGAAGGAAGTCACAGCATCCGGACACGAACGTAACAAATCCAACTACTCTTTGTTTCCCACCCGAGCAGAGGAAGTACCTCGTCTTCCTCCGACCGTCTACGATCCGAAGGCGAAACAAGAGAACCTGGGGGTCCCCAAGCTTGCGCTGCGACGATTTACACAGAGAAGCTCAATCACCAATGTTAGCGAAGCATTTGACTTCTTGTCCAAGCCAAAGCTACCTTTCGGAGCACGGCACCAGCGCATGCAAAGCACAGATAGCAGCGCAACGGTTCAAATCGGTCTTCGCTTCTCCGTCGGACCTGCTACGCTTGCAGCAGCCAAGTGTACTCGAGCCGAGCGAGGAACTCCACTGAAGCGAGGTCAGACCGACTCGAGTGGCGAATCGCTCGGTCTACCCATCCAGGTACCCTCTACAACAGCCACAACACCCTCCGAGGATATGCCCAGTCCCAGCGCCTTTCCCCAGCCTCCACCACGAGGTACCTCGCCCACCCAACCAAGAATGAACAGCCCGACCCGGATGCCAGCGTTTCCCCTCACACCAGCGCTAAACAGCAGTGCATACCTCCAAGCACAGCGTGAGAAGGTACTCCCTCCTCCTCCACCAGCATCACCAAGGCCCGCCGTTCCCCCGCCCGCCGTCATCAGCGGACTCCGGATGAACCCAGTGACACCACCCACCTCCGTCGCCTCCCCCACCACCGCCTCTCAACCAGGCACACCCGTAACCGCCACCCTCGCCCGATCAAGTAGCGGACGCGCAGCTCCATCGCCCACAGCCCGCATACCCCTCGGCGCAGGCACAATGTCACGGAGTCCGCCACCCAACGGCTGGATCTGACGCAACCTCGGGGTCCGTCCGTCCGTCTCTAAACCTTTTCTTTTCTCCTTGTCAATTTCTTACTAGACCGAGCCGAGACGAAAGACGAAACACGGGTTATCGGCGAAATATCTGCCGCTGCTTGCTACCTAAACTCATTTGTACGATAATTATCCGGGTTGGTTGGCGGGTCTGTTTTTTTTTATATTCAAGGATAACGCAACCCTTTTCAGGTTTGTTTGGGGTACCGGTATCTTGATTTTATTTTAAGGCGTTACGGGTTTGGTTTCATCACTGCCGCAGGCAAGTGTCTCGCACGGTCCCCACCCACCCGTACCAGCCCTGAACCTCAACCCCAACCCCCATCACGTGCAACTTATGATACGATTCCGTTTCAATCAATCTCATCACTTGATTTGGGATAACGAAGCTTGCTCTTTCTTTTTTTTTTTTTTTGTTTGGTGCTGTGCACTCACTCACTATCTACCTATCTTCCTCTCGGCTAGGTACAGTTCCCATCTTCCCGCTCGTTATATCCCCCCCCCCCCAGCCCGCCGCCGTATACTCCTTTCCCTTTTCGAAACGTTCTCTTGTTTGTACCTTTTTGGGATACCGTTTAGTTAGTAATTACCTCGTATCTACGCATACATCTGTGTATGAGAGGGGGAGGGTGGTGACAGGTGTTGTGTTGTATGTAGCTACGCGGACCGTATATGCACTACCTACAACGGTTTATATCTATTTAGACCTTTGTTGTTGTTATTGTTGTTTTGTTGTAGGGCGATGGGGTATGTGAATGAGATAGGAGAGAAATATATATGTGTGTTTTTGGTTTTGTGTGCTGGTGCTGATGCTGCGGTTTTGTGATTGTGTGGCTTGGTTCTGTGTACCTATGATGATATTCCATTTGTGATAAATTGGATGTGGTGGGTAGGTATGTATGTATGTATGATACTTATTAGTAGATAACTTTTTTCAACGTCTTAGCTTACATCTCATTATCTTATCGGACCCAGCAGTACCAAAAATAAAGCAAGGGTCATCACACGTCGTACTTCAGTTCAGTGTATTGGATTATCATTTACAAACATTGCATACATACATACATACATACATACATGACCCAAATCCCCACCCAGCGACCCCAACTCATCCTCTCCAGCGCCTCCAAAACCTCCATCCAGAGCCCCAACCCACCATCTCCTTGCCTCCGTCCGGCATCCGAAACTGCTTATTGTCCCGACTTCTGCGACGCCCAACCCACGCGAACCAAATGACGAGGCCAACGAGCATAAAAGCAACGACAAGCAGCGTCTGAATCGGTTCCGCGAAGACGGCTCTGCTGAGGAGGAAGAGGCTGACGCAGCAAAAGATGATGGGGGTAGAGATCCACGTCTTGTAGGGGCGATCGAGATCCGGTTCGCGGACGCGGAGGATGATGAGGCCGAGGACGGTCTGGAAGTAGAAAGCGTAGCCGGCGACGCCGTAGAAGGTGACGAGGGTGTCGAAGGAGCCGACGAGGATGTAGACCGAGGTGAGGAGGGCGTTGAGGACCATGGCGGAGATGGGGGTGAAGAAGAAACCTGCGTCTGCGTCTGCGAACCAATCGGCTAGCTTCTTGGGGATCCGGCTCTTGCTTGGGTTGGCGTTCATGCTGTGTAGGCGTATGGCTCGGTGGTTCTTGCCTAGGCCGATATTGCCGAACATGGCCGGTAGGTAGCCTTCTTTGCCTGCGGCGTAGACAAGACGGCCGGATGTGAAGGTTGTTGCGTTGAGGGCGCCGAAACAGGAGCCTGAGACGAATAATGCGAGTACCAAGGAGCCGATGGGGCCGAATACTTGCGAACCAAAGGCTACCGCCACGGTATTGGACGATTCGATGACGGAGGTGGGGAGGACGAGGAAGTAGGATATGTTGGCTAGAATATAGCAGAGTATGACGAGTGGGAGGGATGTGTGGATTACGCGAGGGAGATCGCGCGTGGGGTTCTTGAACTCGGCGGTTACATAGTTGACCTGGTGATGTTAGTGACGGCTTCTCTGAGTATGATATCGAGGTTTGTCTTACGTTATCCCAGCCATCGAACGCCCAGAGACCGGCATAGAGTGCGACGGCCCAGTTGCTGACGTTTTCGCTAGTGTTCTCGAACCAGCCGCGATTCTTCCAGTCCTCGTTTGCATCGCCCTTGTATGACAGGCCTGTCACTGCGACCACGATGCCGATTACGGTGACTCCAGTCAGGGCGAAGAACTTCAAGAACATGAAGACGTCCGCGCTCCGTGTCCCCAGCTTGGTGGATACGCAATTGAGCAAGGTGACGATGACAAGTCCCACCAACGCCACGCCTTTGTTCAACCATGTGCTCGCATCCACAGCCTCGGCGCCGATCACTGCGCGTACCAAATATTCTCCAAAGATGATGGCGATGATAGCTGCTGAGCCCGGCTTCAGCACGACGACGGCGCACCATGTGAATAGGAACCCTGCCCACTCGCCAAAGATCTTGGAAAGGTAAACCTGCGCGCCGCCATTCAATGGTATCGCGCCTCCAAGCTCCGCATAGCTCGCCGCACCTGTCCATGCGAGGATGCCAGCCACGACCCAGACCAGCAGTGACGCGCCAGGCGATCCAGCATTCTTATTGACCTGGGATGGCGAAGAGAAAATACCACTTCCTATTATGAGGCCGATTACGAGCGAGAGTCCATTGAGGTACGTCAGGCTCTTGTTCTTCTCCAGTGAGCCGCCATTAAGCGCATTCGACGGGTCCAAGGCGGGATTGGATGGCGCGCCTAGCGCTGCGTATCCTTGCGCTGTACTCGAGAGCGGAAATAGATTGGGCGCAAAGTCAAAGGCGGACGATACGCTGTACGAGCGATTGTGCCGTGGTCGGTTTGGATCGTGGCCAGCAGGGTTCAGTTCGCTCAATGGGTCCTCATCGTCGAAGGAGAGTCTCCGCGAAGACGGCGCGCCTGAAGCAGAAGACTCTTCGGAAGTCCGCCGCGAAGGGTGCGAGGACGAGGCCAGCGAGGCTAGTTCGAGCGAATCGCGCGTTGGTGGTGGGAGGTTGGTGTAGCGGCCGGCCATGGTGCGGAGGAGAGGGTGAAGGGCTGCGCGCAGTTTCACCTGCTAGCCATGGGGAGCAGGTATTCTATTAGAAGGCGAGGAAGTATAGGGGCAGTATCCAGTGCCCCTTTCTCTTCACATTCAGAGGTGCCGTGTCTGAGTGGTGAAGCTTGTCTGCGCCGTTGAAACAGAGGGCGCCTATGCCGTCATGGGACTAGCGCCCGGAGCATCATGCAGAGAAATGTGGGATCGGATTCACGAGTGCACGCTTAGCGTAGAGGCTGTGTGCATCTCCTCAGGCCATGAATTTGACAAGTACACGATATGTGTATCCGAACAGGTGATGCGAATCCTGAGTCTGCATCGCGTAGGCTGGCGGCGCGCCCTCCGTCCCCCCCTCGTATACCCGCGAATAACCTCACGATGGGCCGGCAGCTTGACGAGTCGAGTGCAAAGAGCTGAGGACGTAAAGATAGAGTCGCTGACTGGAAAATGGCAACCACACTGGGATAAACTGTCGTCACAATGGCACAGTTTACGCGCTTCCGATCGAGGAGATGCATACGTTCTGCCCATGTTCCCATACCCGTCGGGGACACTACACCTTGGCCATCTACGCGTCTACACCATAGCCGATGTCCTCGCACGCTTCAAGCACATGCAGGGCTACAAGGTCCTGCATCCCATTGGGTGGGATGCGTTTGGACTACCGGCTGAGAATGCCGCAATCGAGCGAGGCGTACATCCAGAGAAATGGACTCTGCAGAACATCGAAGTCATGAAGGGGCAAATGAAGGAGATGGGCGGTCGCTGGGACTGGGATGCTGTACGAAAAAAAAAAAAATCCACCGCACGGCACAAGAGCTGATGAGTGGCATGTAGGAAATACGAACATGCGATCCCGCCTTCTACAAGCACACCCAGCGTATTTTCCTCATGCTCCACGAACACGGCCTAGCCTACCAAGCTGAGTCGCTCGTAAACTACGACCCCGTCGATAAGACCGTCCTGGCCAACGAACAAGTAGACGTCAATGGCTGCTCCTGGCGCTCCGGTGCAAAGGTCGAAAAGGTTATGCTGAAGCAATGGTTCTTGAAGATCAAGGCATTTCAGGCACCTCTGCTGAAGGATCTGGATGCTCTGACACGAGATGGCAGGTGGCCTGAAAAAGTACTGGCTATGCAAAGGAACTGGATCGGTAAATCTGAGGGCGCACAACTCTGGTTCGACATTTTCTCAACAGGTAGTGAGCAGCGCTTCGAGCCAGTCGACGTCTTCACTACCAGAGCAGACACGTTATTTGGAGTGCAGTATATCGCTCTCTCATTGCGTCATCCTATTGTGCAACAGCTGGCTATCGAAGATGAATCGCTCCGAACCTTTATGGAGCGAGCCAGAGACCTGCCTCCTGACACCAAAGAAGGCTTCCTACTTCGCAACATTGTAGCAAGAAACCCAGTCGCTCATGTGCGAGGCACTACTGGACCGTCGATTCCCGTCTATGTGGCTCCATACGTCTTGGACGATTATGGTTCTGGCGCCGTAATGGGTGTGCCGGGCCACGACACGCGAGATCACGCCTTCTGGCGAAAAAATGCCGGCGATGAGCCCATCAGACTCGTTGTATCTGCCAAACAAGGTGATTTACCCATGCCGTTGGTACCACGAAGCGGAGCAGATGTGCCCATAGTGGAACGGGGCTTCGTCACTGCGGATATCGAGGGCTTCGGTGACATGACCTCTAAGCAAGCAGCGGACGAGGTCATTCAAGCCATCATCGATACTGGAAAACCAGCTCTGCCGACAGCGAACTGGCGACTTCGAGATTGGCTGATCAGTCGTCAACGTTATTGGGGCACACCCATCCCTATCATCCATTGTAATTCCTGTGGCGCTGTTCCTGTGCCGGAGAAGGATCTTCCCGTCGAACTTCCAAAGTTGCCCGATAGCTTCTTTCAAGGTCGTAAAGGAAACCCGTTGGCGGAAGACGAGATCTGGAAGAAGACAAGTTGTCCCAAATGTGGCTCAGCTGCCGAGCGCGAGACTGATACTATGGACACATTCATGGATTCGTCCTGGTACTTCTTCAGATTTTTAGATCCAAAGAACGAAAACGCCCTGGTTGATCCAAGTAAGGCCAACAGCGGCATGCCAGTGGATCTCTATGTCGGTGGAGTCGAACACGCTATCTTACATCTGCTATACGCCCGCTTCATTTCCAAGCTCCTTGCCACGACGCCTACCTGGCCAAAGGGCTACTTGACCAACGGCGAGCCTTTCACTCGCCTCATTACCCAGGGCATGGTACATGGAGAAACATTCACAAACCCGGAAAATGGACGCTTTCTTCATCCCGATGAGGTCGACTTGACAAACCCTTCCAGGCCAGTCATCAAGGCAACCGGTGTCACTCCAAACGTAAGCTACGAGAAGATGTCGAAGAGCAAATACAATGGCGTGGACCCTGGTGCTACTATTGCCAAGTATGGTGCAGACGCGACGCGTGCACACATGCTCTTCCAAGCCCCCGTGGGCGACGTGCTTGAATGGGACGAGAAGAAGATTACGGGTGTGCAACGGTGGCTACATCGAGTCATTCGACTCTCTGCCGCGTCCTGGATACCTGATGATGCGGTGGAAAAGTTTGTCATACCAGCACAGATTGACGCAAAGCTTCTCAACATCCTCCAAGAACTGTCGACCAGCACAGACGCAAAGTCAGCTTCTCGCGAGTCTCTGCTCTCCGTGGTGAAAGCAGACGAAGCAAAATTATGGACTCAAGCCCAACAAACCATTGCCAGCGTCGTGGAGTCGTATTCGCAAACTTACTCTCTCAACACCATTGTCAGCGACCTAATGATGCTGACAAACAGTATCTGGGACACGCCCCACGCCTCATCCATCACACCCTATCTGAAATGGTACTCCACCGCCCACCTCATCCGCATGCTCGCCCCCATCGCCCCCAGCGTAGCAGAAGAAGCCTGGCACCTACTCACCACCTGCACGGGACAAGAACCCAGCGTTCTCACCGTCTTCGCAACCGGGTTCCCGGAAGCCGATCTCGCCATCGTCCCGCTTCTCACCTCCACCCGTCGATGTGTCGTCCAGGTCGATGGGAAACGCAAGTTTGAAGTCGACATCCAGAAAATTCCTGATCGTGTTCTTTCCCAGGATCGTCAAGCGGTGGCTAAGTTTGTGTTGGTTGAGTTGGCGCAGACGGAAGATGGGAGGGAGTGGCTGGATAGAGAGTCGGGCAAGATCTGGAAGGCTAGTGCGACGCAGGATTCGCATCCGTACTATGAGGCTGTGCCGGAGGGATGGAATGTTATCGTTGTGAAAGGGGGTGCTCTTTGTAATCTTGTTGGGCCCAGGAAACCAAAGGCCACATAAGAAACTAATTCCATCGTGTACCCATATCGAGAAGTCTTCTTCCTGTAAAACACATGCATATATCATACAACACAACCATAATCCCGCACACCATCTTATCCCCTCGCCCTCGCCTTAAATCTCAACCCTCCCCTTCCTCACCCCTATCCATCTTCAACTGCTTCTCAACCATCCACCCTACATCCCCCCCTCAACAACTCCCCAATAACACGACCCTCAACCAACCTCTTTCCCCCAACACCGCCCACATTCTCACGCCCAACGCACCGTACCCAGGCGGCACATACACAATAAACATAGCCCGCAAATTTATGCCCACTAATACGGTATGCCCGGTCGGAAGTACCGGTAGGCAAAACAATAGGTCTGACGGGGCCGTTTCTCGATTGATCCGCTAGCTGTGCGCAATGATATGGGAACATGTGCTTCACGTCCTGGTCCTGGTAAACGCGGCGCAATAATCGAAATGTTTGTGGAACAGACTTAACAGTACAACTTTCTGGATTGTCGGACGCTTTTGGTAGAACGGGGGTAGGTAATAAACTGTTCCGCTGCTGCGATTTGATTGGCGAAGAAAGGTGGTGCGGAGCTTTGTTTAGGAATAGACGAGTAATAAGCGTCTTTACTGGAATTAAATCTCATTGGCTTCTCTGATGGGTGTACGTTGCAAAGAATCAAGATGACCCTGCTAGCCTTAGTCGGCGGGGTTAGGGTCGTTGTGGAAGGGCGTCTACCCAGCGCATTCGGTCTTCAATCTCTAAAATAATAGGGTATATATACGTTTTGACGCAAAAATTTTCCATTAACAACGACAAGTTGGCCGAGGTAAGAATTTGTCTAGCTCTCATAAGGTCCTTCTTTCTAACGTCTCATAGTGGTTATGGCGTGTGACTCAAGCGTAAGCTTACTAGTATTATACTAGCGCATTCTCATTGGTTTTACCAGCGGGGGTTCGAATCCCCCACTTGTCAATATCTTTTTGCTCTTTTGCAACATTTACAATATAGGCTTGTGAAAGCCTTTGCGCCCAATGTGCGCGCACTCAATTACCGGTATTCGAGCATTACCGGTACGCTAACCCTCCAGTGCTTTCATTTTTAGCCTCTGTTTGCAATCACAGTCGCTTCTTTTAAATCTAGTCACGATGCCATCTAAGAAGAAAAAAGCGAATATCGACCTTTCACACCTGAAGTCCATTGTTCAGCAGGAGAAAGAGCCAACTTAGCTTATGACTAAAGATATAGGGCTATGTTCATTCCTTCAAGCTTCAAGCTGTACGCGTAGGTACATCATGTCATTTTCAGGGCGGAGTTCATGTGCGGCTCACGTGCACATCATCGATACCCCTCCGCTGCAACTCCGTACGAAACGAGGGTTTGTAGCAAGGGGCCGAGGATGCCGCAGCGCTGGTCGCGGACGCCATGGCCACAGATTAGGATTGTGGGCGTCGTGATGGCTTGGGGTGGGGGCAGGGTTGTAGCTTTTGATGGGTTGAGCAGGTTTGCTTTTTGTGGTGGGGAGAGCGGCGTGTGGGCGGGGTGGAGAGATTGAGCTTTTAGGTATGCGGAAGCGAAGTTGGAGACGGCGGTGGGTGGATTTTTGGTAGACGTTTGAAGCTCGGGAGAAGGAGGGCTGTGGTTGTGTTTTGGGGTTCACTTGCTGGTGGGAGCGAGGAGGCGGTTATGAGGACGTTTGTGATGGGCTGTATTGCATGGGACACACACAGCAGTCAAGAATCAACATCGTCGTCGTTCTATTTTTTGTTTCTAGAATCCCACTTTGATAGGTATTGATATAGGTAGGGCAACAAGGGGATAAATTGGGAACCGAACCTACATCGAATCCCGGGCTACCTTTCCCTATGGCGCCTTTGAGAAGCCTGGCGAATTCTCCTGCCGGCCCGCTTTCTTGCTCGAGGTTGCTGGCCCAGTCGGACTTTCCTGTGCACAGAATTACTTGTTCCGAGTAGAGGGCCATGGTGTTGAGTAAGGGCGTTTTGCGGTCTATGTCTAGATCTGGCGGCGTGGAGCCGCATTTGCATGATGGGGCGGGACATGTTCGTGTATGGGGAATCGTGGATTGGAAGCGTGGACGTGCAGTCGAGAAGGAGCGTAGAGTAAGCGGTATATGCGCGCGAGGGAGCCGTGCGAAAGACATGGTGTGTATGTGTTGTTGTGGGTGTTGGTGTTTGGAAGAGCTTCGGAAATTGTTATGGAGGGTGCGGAATGGGTTCCGCCGGAAGGTTGGTGATGACGCGTGTGCTCGGAGATAGCGGAGTCGTGTTTCGGACATTCTCGTGATCTTTGGACCATTGCTATGGCTTACTAATTTTGCGCGTCCGAGCTCGATAGTGTGCTTCGCTAGCGTTACCTACGCCCGAACTTCAGGGACGTTCCCTCACTCTTCCTTTGCCAACTTCTTTTCTCGCCGAGCGGCAACTCTTGTCCTGTTTTACAGTTCACTAACCGCGTTATGTCTTGCGTCTAGTTATGACGATGGTGTCTGTCGATTAGGTACATTGGACGTTGGAAGGCTTCAGCGTCTATGTCGAGGTATTGTGCAAGGCAGGCTTTTTGCTTTCTTCTAGAGTCCTTAATACTGCATTCGTCTTCTCCTATGGTTTATCTGCGCTATCTCATGTCTTTTTCCTGTCCATTTCATGTGCATTCTGTAGTCAAAGTCATTATAGTCATGCTCATGGTCGTTTCATTCCATTCTGTCGCAGCGCGTTGATACGCCTTCTTCAGTGATACGTCGCCATCTATCAGCAGATATGAGAGGCTATCCTTTTGATCGCTGGGTACCCGGCCAACCATCAATGTGTTATGAAGCTCTGTTGCCCACCATGTGAAAGCTTTGTGGCGGAGACAAGCACCTTGCACCTCAGCTTTTGGCATCAACAGTATCCTCAAGGGAGGCTGGGCTATGGGATGCTCCAGCACTATGACGCAGAGAGGCTGCCTCGAAATCTGACCGCTCTCATTTCGTCTATTGTCGGCTATCCTCGTTGTGGCTCCGCGTGACTTCAGTCTCACTCAAATTTGTTTGCGCGCGCACACACCACCCCACACAACACGCAATATATCTCACAATATGTTATTTCTTTTACTAGAGTATATATTTAATTAATTCAGCAATCGGTCATAGCAAAAACCCGCAAGTAACGGTACAGGTGATTACCGTCTCTACGATATGAAACAAGCTGGCCCGAACGCCGAAGTATTGCTATATCCTATTTTTGCCTCATGTTCGAACCTAGCTCTAACCATTGGATTATGCTTCATTTTTTTGTTTTTTTCTTGGCAGGATGCGTGACCGCGACGGTGAAGGCCAGTTGAAGAGCGTTCGCACCCACTCGTTAAGTCTAATTCTTATTCTTTATTGGTTCACATTCAATTTACTTGCGCAAGATAGGTGACTGTGACATTGAAGGGGAGTCGAAGATCGTTTTCCCCCCGCTAACCAACGTAAAAAGAAGCTCTTCTTGCTCTTTCTTCCTCTTCTCTTCTATGACACTATCCTACTATCTACCTCTACACATACAATTCACACTCGTATCTACAAAACCAAAATGGAATACCAGTACCCTCCCTCCCTGGGTGTCAAGAAGACCATCACCATGCTGCTCGGAGACAACACCTACTACGCCACGATCTACTCCAACGTGAAGGAGGGCGACGAGATCTACAACGCCCTTCGGGGAGCGTTCTTCGGCAAGATCGGCGCGCTGCGCAGCATCGTCGTCTGGCACCCGACGAGCTACAAAAAGGTCCGCCTCGACTGGGACCATTTGCAGGCAGGCGTGGAGTACCGTGTGGAAACGACACTGGACGGTCGACAGCAAGGACCAGGTGTGGAGGCGTCTGGAGCCTACAAGAAGACGCAGCGCTACCTCGGAGCTATCCAGGGCCACTGGTAGCTGAGCGATGCTGGCGCGATCCTCCCAGAGGACATCGCGCCTCGCAACGGCGAAGCGCTGGTGGCTCCACGTGACTGGCCGGCAAGCTTCACAGAGGAGCTGCGGAAGCTCAGCGGCCACAGCGTGTGTAGATGAGAGGTAGCGCTGCAGTACCTCACTGCTGCCGTGCACGCGCGGCGTGAGCAAGGAGAGCGGCCGTGGGATGTGACGAGCCGGGACTGCAGGGCCGCTATGCGGAACCTGATTGTTGGCACGGCCGATCAGGCCTATGCTGAGCTGCCGGAAGAAAAGGCGGATACGAAGTTCTTTGCGGGTGGGTTGGCTGAGGCGGGGGACCAGGCGTTGGCGGAGATGTCGGGCGGAGCGGCGGTGGGCTCCGCCTACGAACAGGATGGAATGTTCAACATCGGTACGCACTTCCGTCGAGGCTAGACCATCCGGTCTTGACGGTATGGGAAGTGTGGACGTCGTCTGGATAGCGGGATGGGGTAGGGGTTGGAATGGTTTCGGGCTGATAGTAGTCGAGTGGTTCTAGACTGCAAAACACAGTCCACGATGAGGGCTACTGGATTTCAATACACCCTGTATCCTCTATATTTGTACTGAGAAGTCCTCGAGTCTCCCCATGTTAACGTGCAAACTGGTTGTCATTGCACTATGGAAATGGATTTGGAAGATGTGAAGTTGATTGGTATGACTCGCTACCCATTCGCTCGTCCCGGAGTGATGAAACCATCCCGTGCAAAACCAAAATGAGATGAGCTATCCAACGCCATGCTATGCAACTCAAAATAGACCCCCAATAATGCAACGCCAAACCAGATAATGTACAAGATAGACTTAGTAAGCCCGTATCTTCTTTCCCTCTCCATTCGTCCCAAGCTCTGCCTTCCTCTTACCAAGCACTGAGTCTGGCGTCCCTGGCATCTCAATACCTGCACCCTTACTATACTCCTCAAAGCAAGTAGCATGATACACCTTTCCACCCACATTAAGCGCATCCATCCAAACGAAATCGTTCGCCTCCACGTTCCACTGTGTTTCGAACTTCTCCTGGCAAATCGGACATGGCACCTGCTGGAGCGTCACATCCTGCGGCACACTCACATACCGGTCCTTGGTCTGTTTCTTTAGCTTAGTAGCGCCGGTAGTGGAAGATGGGTCGTTGGACTGATTGGGAGCTGTCTCATCGACTTCGCGGTACTCGATCCACTCCTTCTCGGGGATATACCAGCTGCGGCTTACCCCTCGCTTGGCGGCATCAGGATCCTTGACTTTGAAATGCCAGTCCATGTGTCGCGCCTTCTTCTCTTTACCCTCAGGTGTACTCTCGAAACGCCGACCGCAAGTGGCGCAGATGTTGGGCTTTGCTTCATAGAGGCGGGAGACGAGATGGAGGCGTGGCTTCTTCATCGACACAGTGGTGAGCTCAATCTGTTCCATCAGGTTCACGGGTGCTGAAGGTTGTCGCGCCATGGGCTGGGACGCAATCGGAGTACCGTTCGCCGGGGTACCGTTAGGTACACTGCTTAGAGCTCTCAGAAGCCATTCGGCGCTACCCAGCGCAGGAGCTGTTGTAGTAGCTTGTGGCGGCAATTGAGGGAAAGGAGCGCTCTGTGTAGGAGTGGACGGCATTGATGGTGCAGCACCGGGTTTGTTGAATTGCGCGAGAAGTGCTGCGAGGTTGACGGGCGGTGTAGCAGCCGGTGGAGGTGCTTGAACCACTGGGACCGGGGTCGATATAGGCGGTGGAAGGCCTTGGAAGGGCGGTTGGTATGGAGCTGGCACAGGAGCTGCGTTGGTATGCGCAGGAGAGGACACACGCTTGAGCAACTCTGCCAAGTTGAGAGCAGACGGAGTTGGAGCCGGCGCAGGCTGCGGTGTTGGCTGCATTGGTGGTCTAAAGCCTGGAAGAAGCTGTGCGAGGTTCGGCGGAGCACTCATTGGAGGGAACTGTGGAGGGTAGCCTGGAGGCATCGCATGCTGTGGAGGATATACTGGTGTTGATGGAGCAAGCGTCGGCGTTGGGGCTGGTGGTGGTGCTAATGCCCGAACCTGTTGACGTACAGCTTCTAGCTGTTGCGGAGGCAACGTCTGAGTGTCCAGAACCTGCTTGAGTGACAGGAGCGCAGACAGCTTCATCCGCAGAGCCGCATCAGTGGGATTCTGTGCAAAGATGTTCTGTGTTGCGCCAATGAGCTGGGTGACCTCCGTTTTCAGATCAGCGAGATCTACTGATGACATGGGCGGAGCCTGTTGCTGAGGCTGATGGTATGCTGGAGGCGGTGTAGGCGCATGCGCAGAAGGCCCTTGTTGGGGTGTTGGAGGATACGCCGGGCGAGCACGCGGGTCGTTTGGAGCGACGTAGCGCGGAGCATTCTGCGGCGGTGTTGAAGTTCCCTTCCACGCCACATTGAGCGACGGAGGACGAGGTGGAAGCGCATGTTGCGGTCGTTGTACCTGCTGTTGAGCTGCACGAAACTTAGCCAGTGCGTTCTCGATGTCCTGCGTCACTTCGGTCGGGAACACAGGACGGGGATCCATGGACTCGGGCACAGGCATCTTCCACGTCTTCAGCAAGCCTTCCATGTTCTTGCGAGTGGTTTGGTCCATGACAAGATAGCCGTCCATGAAGGTCCGGTAGAGGTTGCGGCCGATATAGACAGTGTACGGGGTCCCAACGTTTTTGACAATCGAATCAAGCACATATAGGGCGGGAAGCTTCCACTCGGGGCGAGTCTACAGCATGTTAGTGACCAGCATTAGAGGGCCAGGTCCGAATGCATCCAGGACATACCGATCGAATGTGCTTCTCGAGCTCGGTGGATATGGCTTCCGCGTACTCTGTATTCTCTTTGGCGATGAGGGTTAGATTGCTAATCTCAGGTCTGCTGTTCATCCTCAAATCTTGCAGTGCGTCTCGGAAATCGGCAGCCACTTCAGCAGCGGCAGCGGGTAGAGACATGAGGGGCAAGTATGTTCTTGGGCTAGAGTGTGAGGGATAGGTGAAAGGTTAGGTAAGCTTGCGCGCAAAGGGCAGGGTAAGCGGCTCGCTCTGTGGTCGTGCAATCGAAGTCCGCTGATGTCGACTTGGAATACCAGATGAACAAGAATGACGATATGCTTCCTCGCTCTCGAACACACGTAATGACAGTGTTTGTGTTGGATACTAGCTATGGCCGCGCCAGATGACGCAGCGTGAAACTGCGCCGGTACAGCTAGGACAGTGACAAACTCGCTCTCCTCCTGCTACTGCGCTCTCCCTCTGTATGTCCTTCCTCCTTCAAGCCAGACAGTGTGGCAGCAGTGCGAAACTGCAGCAGGACCGCGAAGGTTACCGTGATGTGACTCGGAGATGGCGCGACAGTGGCGTCTGCGGATATTGGCGTCGGGGTGTGAGTCGTTGGGGTCGAAGAGTATAGCTGAGCTCGTATATAGAGCTTGTGGTGAGTGTCGTGAGTGTCGTTGTGGGGCCTGAGGGTGATGCAGGCGAGCGTGAGAAGGCAAGACAATAGAGCGGTTGTGGTTGCGGTCTTTGAAGGCCGGCCGCACGGATGCCAAGCCCGGGCCCGGCGAATAGTATCACCGCACGTCATGGCAGGTGCGCTCCTTGCACTTTCCTTTGAACATCACCATCGCGCCTTCCTCCATCTCTTACTGCAACAGGAAGCTACGAAACACTCTCGACACAAAGCGCCGCGATTCATCCACACACAGCCCACCGAAACCCGCGACAACGCCCTGGCCGCCATCATGGAGGACGTCGAGTTCAGCAGGTCGCACTCGCGGTCGCCGCTTCCTGAGGCTGGCAAAGACCCAGCTGATCCTCTGCGTCCCGAAATCGACGAAGAGAACGCTACCCCAAACCCGCCCATTGGCGACCCAGATCAAGACATGGAGGTGACAGAGGAACGACCGGGAGACATGCCTGACCAGGACGATGTCCAAGCTGGCCTGTCAGACAACGAGTCGGTTCTTTCCGAGGCGCTAGATGACGACCAGATGGACGAGCAGTTTGGCGACTTCGACATAGACAACGTTGCTATTGATGAGCGTCCGGCGCAGGCCATCGATGAGGATAATGTTAAGCAGATTGGTGTGCACAAGCGCAAGCGGACTGCAGGTGAGGGTGAGGAGCCCAAGAAGAAAAAGAAACGGGCAGACAAGCCGCGCCGAAAGAAGAACAAGGACGGCGACGATGGTAGAGATATTGCCGAGGGCGACAGGCGGAGCAAGCGGTCCAAGAAGGGAGGCAGAGTCCGAGCCGCGAGTCCAGAGGGAGATCCGGACGAGCACCTTACTCCAGAAGAGCGTAAGTACTCGCCCAACACGGCCTACACTCCTTGTACTGACCATCTTTGCAGGTAGGAAAAAGGCGCTCAACGCCCAGATCGACAACCTTGTCAAGGGCAGCTCGAATCGCCGTCGCAAGAAGGATGGCATCGACCTCGAGCAAATGGCCGACCAAGAGATCGAGGAGATGCGCCGCCGCATGGCCCAAGCCGCCGAGGCCGACAACGAAGGCCGGAAGCGCAACGAACCCGCCCGCCACAAGCTCAAACTCCTCCCCGAAGTCACAGCGCTGCTCAACAAGAACACTTTGAGGGATACCATCGTAGATCCCGAGGTAAATCTGCTCGAATCGGTGCGCTTCTTCTTGGAGCCTCTGAGCGACGGCAGTCTTCCCGCATACGACATTCAGAAGGACCTCTTCGCCTCACTAGCGAAGCTCCCCGTCAACAAGGACACCCTTGTGGCATCTGGTATTGGCAAGGTCATCATGTTCTACATCAAGAGCAAGAAGCCTGAGTTGAGCATTAAGCGCCAAGCCGAGCGCCTCTTCACAGACTGGACGCGTCCCATCCTTAGGCGCACAGACGACTACCGCAAGAAGGAGTTTGCCCAGGCCGACTATGACCCCAGGTATGACTTGCACCATCTATCCTATTCTACACATACTAACAATCTCACAGTCAGGCTAGGAGTAGCGATAGAAACGTTGCCAGCAGCCAGCAAATCGCTGCAGCCCAGAGGAAGAAGGCGCTCGAAGCTCCTCGTGCCTTCCAACGTGCGCGCATGGAATCTGGCCCTACCACGTACACTATTGCGCCGAAGAGCAACGTCGTATTCAACGAGAATGCACGGAGCCGCTCAAGCAACGTGGATATTATGAAGCAGATCAGGGGTGGTCGTGGTGGTGGCAGGCGCTAGATCATCCGCGAGTACCTCTTCCCACAACATTTACTCCTTCTCTACTGGGAAGAAAACTTTTGATTGGGTGCTTTTTTTTTTCTCGACACATAACTATCCTGTGTAATTGGCGTTCGGAGATGTGGGATTCCCGAGTGGTGGTACTCGTCGAAACTGCATAGCGGGCGTACTTGCGGCTTATTTGGTATGCATTACTGGCTCTAGCTGCTTTGTATTTCAAGAAACATATTCGATCAGAGAGATGGCCTAGGTGAACACATTCGTATAGAATTGTAGAGGTGGTACTTAACAGAGCAAATAGTATGCTATAATGAAGTTGCTCTTATGCTTCACTACATGGCCTTCTCGACCTGAGCTTATGTCCACCATGTGCTTATCAGTGCACTTGGATGTGATTTCGACATCCTCGTGTCCCAAATGTTATGTACAGCCACCGTCTCTAATGTTACAAGCGCATCTTCCATCCTATGCGCACATACAGTACAAATGCCCCTCTTCCTCATCGTGCCGCTGCGCCAAAAAATATATTCTCCGCCGCAAATCATCCTCGAGAGTTGCGAAAAGGCCGTTCGTAATCGTAGGTATGTATCGGTCGCCGCTCAAAAGAGCTTCGAGACGTAATCGACAAGATGCGGTGCTGGCCCTCTATAAGCCTCCACCCATCCAATATGTCTCCTCTCGAATACTCACAGAAATATAGAAGAACAGCGCTGGCAGCTGTCCACTTGATATCCGTCACGGTCTGTGCCTCAGCCCTCGCGAGCTCTTGCTTTGACGGTTGTGGTGGTGCTGTGTTTTGAGCGTTAGTTGCGTGTGGCCTTTTTTATCTTTTAGGTAAGAGGAACATGTACCTCCGAACATGGCTGGCTATGGGTTGGGTAAGGGGGTCGTGCGTGGGAGGTTTTGAAGATGACGTGAATCTGTACAGATATGCGAAAGTTTGGATGCTCGGAGTTTGGGCGCCAAAACGCCGACGGTTGCTGGTGTCACGTGCAGTGATCTTCTTGCATTTGAGGATTTGCTTGTTGAGATTCGCTGCTCTACCTTTTCTTCTTCTTTTATTATGGTTATTTTCGTATCAGCGTTGGTTGGAAACTTTACGACTTCGTGAGCCCTCTCTGACAACCTTTCTGACTATTTAGGGATTGTTACGGGGTACTCCGTACCTGCAGCGTTGTTGGCTTGGTAGCGACGACGCGCTAGGTACCTACTCTGTTTAACGGTGTCTCTTTGTCATTGGGGACCCATCGCAGATCTAGTACGACGTTTCCCGGTCTACGAAGCACGTACATCCCATTATTACTCTTTATCTCGCGATGCCGGAAGATGTGACCACGCGAACTTACAACCATTACCCTCCCGGTACCAGGAGGAAAACGAGAAATACGACTTTTGCCGGGTTCATGAACATTGGTAGCAGCCCTGTCTATGCCTGTTGGAGCATCGCGTACGACACAAACTTTTACCCTCACATATATCCGTGGATATGTATCAGAGAGGCACAGGACAGGAACCGTCCCGAGGTTTGTTGATCCGCATGTCGAAATCCGGAGATGGTGTTTCCGTATGATCATCGCGTCACCAGCACAAGACCAACGCAGGAAGAAGCTCAAGTCAACGGATGGCACCGCAGCGCGTGAACGGATCACAGGCACAATACCGTCGTACACACTAGGTCGACCTCCCCGGCCAAGCTTCGTATTTTTTATAGAAGAATGTAGCGGCTGGCTGCGTGTAATAAGACCTTCCTAAACCGTTAGCATGTGTTTCAAACCCCAGGAACACGCCCTCGACATGCACACCACATGCGCCCCGGCTCCAATCCCGGCTCGTATGCTGCACGCAGCTTGCACATCGATTGGTACAAATCCGTGACTAATCGTCACTGTATGAATCCACATGCGCTCGACCCTAGGATAGCAATGACAGAGCGGACCTTTAGGTAGAGTCAGCTTCCGCAGTCCAATTTCCAGGGCCTTTTATTGTGTACTTAAATATTGTCTATCCGTAGGTCTTGTCGTTCTCACTCTCATCTTTTGACTTTTGATGTTTGTTGTTTACAGCCATCGAGCACATACGAAGGAAACTACGCAGAACACCGGTGGAGCAAAACAAGTGGGATAAGTAGGCACGAATCACCCCTCCTGCCTGTTGCCTCAGTTCCTTTTCTTCTGTCTCGGCACACCTGTCATTTCCTGGTATATGTTACAACCTACAGTATCCTAAAGAGGCACGATGTTGTTTTCGATAACTTCGGTTGTTCTGGGGCTGTACTCGACCTGCGCCCGTGCGCTACATGCTCGCTCTGACGGTGGATATGTTCACGAGTCTTTCGATATTCCGTACCTTGCCGACCGTGGTGAC
This sequence comes from Decorospora gaudefroyi, assembly GCA_010015605.1. Taxonomy (NCBI): domain Eukaryota; kingdom Fungi; phylum Ascomycota; class Dothideomycetes; order Pleosporales; family Pleosporaceae; genus Decorospora; species Decorospora gaudefroyi. The sequence goes on from ML975324.1 coordinate 26,792, forward strand.
TACCCGGCTGTGAAGCCTCGTCAAGATGCATGCCCGAGCCCATACTGTGCTCCGTACTGGATGGAGGAAATCAAGCACCAAGGTCTAGCGAGCTTCAACCCTAACCCGAACAACTACACGGTCTTCAGGAACGTCAAGGAATTCGGAGCGGCCGGAGATGGCGTCACTGACGACACTGCTGCGATTCAGAGAGCAATCACCGAAGGCGATAGATGTACGCCCGGCTTTTGCGAAAGCTCTACCAATACGCCTGCTATTGTGTACTTTCCTGAAGGAACATATTTGATATCGAGCAGTATCATCGATTACTACTACACTCAGGTACGTTATCTAGGACCTCAAGTCAAAATATTGTTAGATCTTGTACCTGCAAATGTATCCGCAATCTTGTCTTCAGCTTCTAGAGAGCCTCTGTCAATCGCTGTCGAAATTTGACTGACTTGAGACAGATTATCGGAAACCCCAACTGTCCACCTACCATATTGGCTGCTTCGAACTTCTCCGCTACTGGCGGACTCGGCTTGATCGATGGCTCGCCATATCTGGGCGTCGGAAATCGTATTGGTCGGACTGCGTATGGTCCTACCAACACATTCTTCCGCCAGATTCGCAATCTCATCCTAGACACGACGCAGCTCCCGGCGAACTTCTCAGCTACCGGTATCCACTGGCCAACGGCGCAGACTACTAGCATCCAGAACGTTGTGTTTAATATGAACGCCGATACCGGGACGCTTCATCAAGGTCTGTTCATTGAAGAAGGCTCCGGAGGATTCATGACAGATTTGGTGTTCAACGGCGGAAACAAAGGGTTCAGTGAGTCTTATGTACCAACCGCCCGTGGGACATAGACTAACCTTATCTACTTTCGCAGGTGTTGGCAACCAGCAGTTCACGACCCGCAATCTCATCTTTAACAATGTCAATACTGCGATTGAGCAGATTTGGGACTGGGGCTGGACGTACAAGTCGGTCTCGATCAACAACTGCCGCGTTGGACTGAACATGAGTTCTGGAGGTCCTTCAGCAGTCAACGTTGGGTCCGTAACGTTCTTCGATAGCGAGATCAGTAATACTCCGATCGGAATCGTTACCTCTAGGACTGATAGCTCGGAGCCTGCAGCAGCAGCAGCGCTATATCTTGAGAACGTAAAGCTGGACAATGTTGGAGCTGCTGTAGTCGGTCCCAGCGGCACGTATCTTGCCGGATCCTCGGGCCCATCGGTGATTGAGGCTTGGGCTGACGGTCATCGATACCTCCCCGAAGGTCCTATCGAGGCACGTGGTCCTATTGATCCAACCGAACGACCTGCTCCGTTGTTGGATGCTCAAGGGAAGTACTACGAGCGCTCAAAACCTCAATATGGTTCGGTACCCTTGTCACAGTTCGTATCGGCTCGAGATCTGGGCGCCACTGGCGATGGCCGTACCGACGACACTGCCGCTCTCAACGCTGCAATCCTACAAGCGAAGCAAGAAGGCAAAATCCTTTTTGTCGACGCCGGTTTCTACAAGGTTACCTCCACTGTATACGTTCCGCCCGGTACCATTATGGCCGGTGAAGCTCTCGCGTCCGTCATCCTCTCGGCAGGTCCCTACTTCAACGACATGAACGCCCCAAAACCAGTCGTCCAGATCGCACTTCCCGGCGAGCAAGGCCGAGTCGAAATCTCTGATCTCTTCGTCAGTACGCAAGGCCAGCAGGCGGGCGCCATCCTCATCGAGTACAATCTGGGTACCTACAATGAAGACCCAGCCGGTCTTTGGGACGTCCATACCCGAATCGGCGGCTTCGCGGGCTCAGACCTGCAGACGGAGCAGTGCGAGAAGACGCCCAACGTGACGATCACCGAAGCGAATCTCGTCCAAGAATGCATTGCAGCGTACATGTCTATGCATGTGACGAAATTCGGAGTGGGCCTGTACATGGAAAATAACTGGCTGTGGACCGCGGACCACGACCTCGACGACGCAAGGAACAACAACACCCAAATCACCATCTACGCAGGCCGGGGCCTCCTAATCGAGAGTATCTACGGTCCTATATGGCTGCAAGTAACCCCCCATCAAACCTACCACAACGAAAACGTAACTAACCCCTAACGCACCCAACAGGTACGGCACAGCGGTCGAACACCACGTCCTCTACGAATACCAATTCGTAGACACACGCAACGTCTTCATGGGCCAAATCCAAACCGAAACAGCCTACTACCAACCCAACCCCGACGCCACCATCCCCTTCCCCCCAAACCCGTCTCTCAACGACCCCATCTTCACACCGCCCGATACCTCCGCCAACACCGCCGGAGGATGGGGTCTCCGCATCCTGCGCTCCAACAATATTCTCGGCTACGGCGTGGGGCTGTACTCCTTCTTTGACAACTACAGCACGAATTGCTCGGCTGTTGGGTCGGGCGCCGTGTGCCAGACGCGCATCTTGTCGATTGAGGGTGACCGCAATTCGTATGCTGTTAGTTTGTATAATGTGAATACGGTGGGGGCCACGGAGATGATTGTTAGGGATGGGGTGGTGCTGGCGGGTAATGAGGAGAATAATAGTACGTTTGTGGATACGGTTAATGTTTTTAGGATTGGGGCGTCGGGGTTGTAGATGGGGGTCGGGTCGGGGGAGGAGGTGTACTGGAATTCTTTTGAAGCTGGAGAGAGAGAGAAGGGTGGCAACTCTTATCTATAGGTTCCTGGCGTGGTATCTGTTTATCTCTAGACGAATTTAGAATATGAATGGAATGCTAGTGGAAATGAGGCCAAGGTTTTACGTCTGTCATGCCCGCATTGGCGTACGTGGTGAAGTTGCTGTTGGCCTGTGGCGGAGGGTGATGGGTTTTGTGGTTGATTATAGTAATAGCGTTGAGGTGATGGACAAGTGGTCGTGTGGAAGAGTATAAAGGAAGAGTAAATAAGAAAATGTAGCGGCGTTGTTTTCCTGGCGAGGTGGAGAAACAAACGTCCGTTGAGGTTGCACTCACGAGGGCGAAGGCGGACAGACACACTCAACTCTCAATTATGGGCATCATATGCATTCGCTGTGTGGTATCTCACAACGCCCAAGTTTTCGCAAGACAATGTCCAAATCTCCTGGTAATCGTACATCCTAAACGCGCCAATGTAATCAGGGCCTTTTATCTCTTGGCCGGCCTTGCCTGCTTTGCTGTCTCCCACTCATCATACTCTTCCTTGGTATCGTCGACCCATTTCTTGAGGTGTTCGAGTTGCCTGTCGTAATCTTTGAGGAGCTATGGTACACGGTTAGCACTTGGACTGTGATCCTCAGGACTTGTGAATGGCATACCTTTTCCAACGCCTTCTGATCCTCATCTGTCAGAAGCTCGCCGTTCTGCTGTTGATCGATCGTCTTGCCCAGCTTCTCGGTCTCTTCCTGTAGTATCCGCGCTCTCTCTCGCACACCAGACATGCGCGCCCAGATCTCTTCTTGGCGTCCTCCCAGTACAGGGTCGAAGGTCTGCTTCTCCAGCTCGATGAGCTTCTTCTTCAAGTCTTCCTCTTGCTGGTCCATAACATAGCCTCGATTCCTCAGAATCTGCACCTTGGTCGCCAGGGCTAGTGTTCGCTGTGTGAAGACGATGTGCTTTCGCTTCGCCTCGGTGATGCGCGATGCTACCGTCAGCTCATGCGCGTCCTTGAGCAGCGAGAGGCTGTTGTTGATCTCGTGGAGGCGGGTTCGCAGCGCGGTGACGGCGGCCGCCTGTTGCTTTATCCGCTCTCCGACCTGTTCGAAACCGCGAGCCAGGACAGGAATAGCGCCTGCGCTGGGCTTCTTCGACAGGGCTTCCTCCCACTTCCTCTCATCCTCGCCTTGCGACGGGCCATAGAAAGGCGCCTCTTCTGGCTTGACCGAGTTGTAGAAGTAGTACTGGAAGACACATTCGGGGTTCTCGGGATCCCATTTGTTGTTGATGATGCGTATCTGTTCGACGACCGACTTCTCTCCTAGGAAGTGTTAGTATCATCTCAGCGAAGGTACGAAGGCGTGCGTACTGTGGCCCTGCGTTGTGGATCCAGCGAAGGGCTGCGCCGAAGACTGTCGCAGCTGCGGTAGCCCCTCGCGCTGTTGCTGGATGCTTTGCGCCTGGGAGTTGTTCAGGATGGGCGCAGGCTGTAACGAGGCGCCAAAGAGACTATTGCTCATGTTGGATTGCTGCTGCTGAGGCTGCTGCTGTTGCTGCTGTTGCTGTTGTGGTTGGCCAAATAGGCTAGAGCCTGCATTTTGTTGCTGCTGCTGTTGTCCCTGCAGAGGTTGTCCGAACAAGCTGCTACTATTGTTCTGTTGAGCCGCTGTCGAGCCAAACAGGCTGGGCTGTGTCGCGCTCGACTGCTGAGGCTGTTGTTGCTGCGATTGACCGAACAAGCCTCCAGGCGGTGCCGATGTGCTCCCAAACAGCGTGCCCGTCTTCTTCTCTCCACCACCCAAGTTTCCAAAGCCAAAGGACATGTCGAAGGCGGTGGCGAGATACAGACGCACTCCTCTGCGGATATTCGCGGGCGATGTAAACGAGTGAAGGTATGCTCAGGTCGCGGTTGGGAGCTCCCTATGTTTGTTTTCAGTCGCGCTTGGATACGCGATCGGGCTATCGCAAACCGCCGGGCGCAGGGAAATGGACGGCGAGATAGCTTAAACTGCTTGCATGTTGGCCGATGAATGATTCGGAGGTCGGCGCAATGAGTGGAAGTGTGATGCAGGCTGGAGCGTCGGAGAATGTTGTCTGTCGCGGACAAAGATGCAGCCCCAACGCTGCAGCCGGCGTCCCTATCGGGTTAGCGCCATATTGGTCCGCGACCGCCGACGACCTCAGCCAGCACCCATCTTCGATTCACGAGCAGATAGCCCGCCATTGGCACTTCCCGCTCAAGATGTCGTCGCGTCAGCCCAGGTAGGCCTATTTTCTCAGCCTTTCTGCAAGCTCTTTACGCTAAACTTTTCCAGGTTCAACCAGAAAGCCCTCATCGACACCACCCCGCTACCCGACGACATCCCCAAGGTCCAGGAGCTCGGAGCCAGCTCTGCGCCGCTCCTCAGTGCCTCCTACTTCATTGGCGCGCGATGCAAGGACTACAACGATGACTACATGATGTGCAAGACCGAGGCGAACGGTCGGGGGGAGTTAGAGTGCATGAAGGAGGGTCGCAAGGTCACCAGGTGTGCCGCTAGCGTGTATGTGTCGGCATGTTGTATTAGAGAGAAAGGGCACTGACGGAAGTGGCAGTATCAAGGACATCAACGAGAACTGTCTGGCAGAATTCCGCACCCACTGGCAATGTCTAGAGAACCACAACCAGCAGCTCTGGAACTGCCGATCGGAAGAGAGGAAGATAAACAAGTGCGTGTTTGAGAAATTGGTAACTCAGCCCCATCAAATCCGCCGAATTATACTCTTACACTGCATCAGAAATTGGAAAAGACGATACCAGATGCGCCCAAGGCCGAAACACCGGTCCACCTGCGCACACGCAACATCTTTGCGACTCATTGAGCTTTGTATATATACCGCGCGAAAGGATCACCAAGGAGAATAAACGACATCTACTGCATTGCGCGACCTTGACTATTGACAAGGACCACGGCACGTTTGCATGTTGTGACGCATCTAACAGTTTGCTCTTCTAAGGTCACGCCCAGCAAGTGACTTGCTACGTCTCGCAACTTACTGATATGTGCACGACATACCTCATCATTTCTTCTTTTCTACAGTCAGTGACATTTTTTCGTATCGACAGACCATGCCCGTGAAGCCGGGCAGTTTACCGCGCGGCACCCGTGCGTTCACGTTCACTTCTCGCCACACTTGAAGCCCCGCTGTCACTTTTTTCTATTGTTCAATACCCAACCTCCTCCATTTATATATCCCTCCGTCATTTTGCTGAAAACTTCCTCTCCTTGCTGCTTCCTTCTCATACTCAACACCACCTTCTTATCTCCCACACCTACTTTCTCGAAGCCTTCAATACTTCCCCTGCGCATACCGCAGTCACAGCAGCATTCCAGCCTCAAACTTCATCATGAGCATTGCATTCATGTCCGCAAACCCCTTCAGCGACAAGTACGCGTTCAAGACGCCCACCAAGTCAGTCATGTTTTGCGACCTGACCTACGATCCTCGCGGTGACTGTGTTGCGACCACGGCCCAGATCAGCGACCAGTACATTCAGCCAGCGGCCCCATTCGACACGCCCACCAAGTCCGCCATGGTCGCCGACCTGACGACTGACGACCCTCGTGCTGGCCGCACATCGCTTGCAGATGAGGACAGCAGCAAGATCGCGACCGAGCGCGATGAGATCGAAGTCCCTATCCTTCAGTGGTCTCCGTCAGTCTCGCACAGGTCCAACTCGAGCGTGTCTAGCCTAGGCGTCACCTCAACAGCGCCAACCTCGCCCATGTCAGAAGAATCTGGCGGCCCGATCGTTTGGCACAAGGGCACTCTAAGTAAGCTACACTGTTCACCTCCATATTGACTCCTGACTAATGAAGACCAATCAAAGTGTACCTCGTAAGCCTCATGAAGCCAGAAGAGCTGCTAGAAGATCGATTAGTCTTCAGCCCAGCCCTCGAGGAGCTAAGCAACAAGACCTACCCGATCCACCTGCAGCTCTACAAGAAGACCGCCCTCGTGCCCCCCGGTTTCGAGTCCTATGCCAAGGACCTACCCATCGGAACCGGGCGCCCACAACAATCTCGCACCCTCATCGCCGAGTCTGCGGCCACATGCGCGGACGCAACAGAAGCGCGGCGCTCCCTGGCACAGAGCCTCCTGAGCGACCGTCGCACCGTCAGCGACACCCTCGATAGGTTCAACGTGCTTGCGAGTCTCCATCGCACACCCACCGCCGCCCTGCAGAGCTTCCAGCGCGCCATGGCGCACATGACCTGCGTCGACGACGTCGAGTGGGAGGAGCGAAGTATGCAGCTCCGCGGCTACCTTGACTATGGCAGCCGCGGAGAGGGCGTCGACGAGACTTGTACGCTCGAGGCGAGGCTGGAGGCCTATTTGTTGGAGGTGGGTAGGCGGCCGTTGAAGGGCTGGGAGACGACGGTGAGCCTGGTGTTGGCGATGAAGGAGGTGGATCGGCGGGGAGATGCGGAGGTGTATGCGGATGCGGTGAGCTTTTTAGGCCGCGCGTATGTCGAGCTGAAGGGGGCTTGATGGGGTGTCGTGTATAGAGAGGGGATAGTTTGAGGGTGCGTAGTGTGCACGTGGCGAAGACGGTTCTGGTGGACGTTTACCAGTGTGCCCGGAGTACAACAGTCTGGTTGAGCTCATACTACTATTGCTGCGCGCATGCTCTTTAACAATGCCTCAAAGTAATCTACACTTCACTATTCATGTCGTATTAAGTAATCATATCTCATGGCATGGCCTCCAACTCGATCGCCCTCCAGCAACTAGCTCAAGCCCTCCTTCCACCGCCTCTCGCGGCGCTCATGAAGCGATCCCGCAAAGTGCCCCTCGTCGCAGCCGCCGCGCCAGCGGGTGAGCTTCGCAGAAACGAGCTGCCCTCTAGAAGAGAGCTGCTGCCGTCCATGCCGAAGCTACTTCTTCCATGACCGAGATCAACGCCCAGACTAACTCTTCCAGCCACCGCATGTGCACTCCCAACAGCCATACCACTTGGAAGACCCGAACTGCGCCTCCCAGAGCTTCGTCGGCCGCTGGAGCGACGCCTTGTAGACCGTGTTGACCGCGTAGAGCGAAGACCAGGTGGTAGGATGCTGTTGTCCACATCGCTTGAATCTTCCAGCTCAGAGTCGGTATGCTCATAACTTCCGGCCTCAGGAACATCGTCGTCCAGGTCTCGCTCATCTTGTAGTACGCCCGCCATCTCCGCTTCCTCCATCTCCAGCATATGCGACACCTCCGCCTCCAACATACTACCCTCAATGAAGCTGCCCTCGTTGAACGGCACTGTGCTCTCCTCTTGTGCGCCCTCGCTCAATTCGCTAGTATCTTCCTCGTCTGCACTACTCTCTCCACTCTGCGTGCTCTCCGCCTCGGGAACATCATCATCCAAATCCCTCTCTTCGGCCCCATCTTCTTGCATATGCTCGCCCTGTTCCCTCTGCTCTGCATTCGCGGCCTCTTGTTGCGCAGCAGCCAGATCGAGCATTACCTGCTCCCGACGCTGCATCATCTCCTGCTCCTCCTTCTCCAGCTTCTCGTCGTCCATGGCCTGCAACGTCTTGCCTATGCCAGGGGGCCGCAGCCAGCCGGCGCCGAAACGGCGGACATTTGATTTGCGCTGTGCGATTGTGTTTTCGTCGTTGTTGAGCGCGGCGAGGAAAGTAGAGGTTGTGCGCGCGTTCTGGTCGTGTGGGCCGTGGTGCGATGTCGGGCGGCCGTGGTGGCCGTGGTGGTTTGGCGGCGAATGTGATGTCTCGGAGAAGTCAGAGTAAGTGCTGCGGTGGGAGGGCCAGAGAGTGGCGTCCTAATAGTTTGTCAGTGGACTTCTTCAATGAATCGCCTGTCTCTGAAGCCGTTGAAGCGGGTACTCCATAGGTATGATGCATTCCGAGGTTGTAGGTAGAGAAACTCACCGGTCGCGGCGCTATCATGGGTAGCGAGAACATCTTCAACCTTTTATTCAAAAGATGGTCTCTGGTCGAACAGCTTAAAGAAATACAATTGCGGGAGGGGTCTCGCGTCGTACCGCGTTGTTTGGTGTTTCTGGTGCTGTCATAGCCCCACTACGGCTCGCCTTATACCCAATGCGGCAAGGTACCCGCACCTCCCCAGGGCCACGTTCATTCTCTTAAGCCTCAAGGTGCAGAAAAGGTATAGTACAGCATTGCGAATGCCTTTGCAGTATGTTTCCTAGCTCAGCTGCTTATTTTACATACTATTAGCTGTCTAGATGGGCTCTAGAACTATACTCTGCACCCTAAGAATTTCCTTCCCTCCTCAGACTTTCAAACTCTCCTCAGTAGTCCAGAGGGTACTTCCTATGCTTTCTAGATGTGCATCACGTCTCAAACTTACGGAAACTATTCCCGAAACCCATGGGTCAACGAGTCATCTTGTTCTCGTCCAGTGCGTACCCGAAGTCAGTCGATAAAAACGCAGTTTCATGTATTCTCAGACAGGGGATGGCGTATCTGTGCATATAAATACCTTCTCTTCTTTCCTCTGTCTACCTCCTTCAACACGCATCTTCCCCAAAAAGACCTCTCACATCTAAAAGTTCGCATTCCGAGTACCATGCTTGTCGTCTTCCCAAATGCTGTACCCTTAGCCGACGCATGCATCCTCCACGTCAGCGAGCAAATCAAAAAGCGCTTGGGAGGAGTACATGTCTGGACTGGAGTCTCAAAAAAGTCATCAAAATCGAATTACCACCTATCCGATTTCCAACTCGCCTCTTTTCTGTCCGTCGTCAAATACTCCGTCGAAAGTCAGTCGATTTTGACAAATGTTTTCTCCGCGCAGAGTGTCTTCCCCAAAAAACAAATTGAAGCAGCACCATGTGCTCGCTCTGGCGGATCCCGAAACTGGTGGAATACAACATACCTAAAAGACTTTGTGCGAGTCGGTATGTGTTTGTTTCTCCGCCTGTTGTGAAAGGAGGCCATTACAGCAAGGCCTGTTCATCTCCAGACCTACCATCTACTGCAGAATCCGATTGTCCTGAAAGTACAGCGAAGGTGGACCACATTATCGCATTTCTCAATGGGCCTACCTAGTACCTATGCCATGAGACCGCGTATCAAAAAGACAAAAGCCAGTCCAGGGTCCTACATGAGTGAGCACAAACAAAAGAGAGCTGCCTGCCATGAGTGAGGACGGACAAGAGATGATAAAATATGTCTTTCAGAGCCACCAACCCCAAAGTTTTGAGACAGATCAGAAAACAAAAGAGATACGCATCTCCAACACTTCATGCGAGGGGACCCACGAAGGACCGTGCTCAGACCAGCAAGTATATATAAAGACGTCTTTCCAGCCCTCCACCTCGATTACAAACTACCTTCGCACCGGTGTTCAAAACTGCCACGATTTTCCCGATGGGGGAGCTGTTCTAAAGAATCAAAAGATAATTACGATGAGACGTTGCGCGAGTCCAAACCCCGAAAACCATGAGCTCATGTGTTGCCACTGAGACCAAAACACAATCACGAAAGCCGCATGTGTTTTTCGCATTCGCGGCGTTAGTCTGAAGGGAAGAAACGCCAACGTCATGGAAGTTGTGAGCGATGTTCAGGTGTGTGGTCACAGGAGAATGGGGTGAAAAGATGACGGCGGTTGATTCATGTGTAAGATTTCCATGAGGTATCTTTGTACAGACAGGTTTTGATGGATCCATCCAAAGCATCTGGATCTTAAGGAGAGGGGCCGTTGATCTCCTGTCTTATAAGTGCTCGTAAGGTGTATAAAAAGTGCAGTATGAATTTGTTTATAGTAATATAGAGAATACAATTGCATAACGTAAACACCGCGTCTAGGTGACACAAGGAACGACGAAAAAAAAAAAAGAAACAGCCGAGGCCATTATTACTTATGTTGCAGGTGTTTGGAATCGAGCGTGGTATGTGTCTAGTGCATCTAAACACGTCCACATAGAGTCCTTTCCAGACACAAGCCGAGCATACCCGCCGTCAACAACCTCCGTTCGGAGGCCAAAAAGCGTCACCGCAAACCCTTTGGGTAATGATCATGGCCACTAAGTCCCGAGTTCCCGAGGTTGCTAGCTCAAACCTTACAAGGCGGGAGTAACAGCGTGGCGGCAGAGTTCTCCAGATCCCACCTCTAGCTTCCGCGGCCGCTGGACACATTACCTCGATGTACTTGTACATCTATCATGGAGAAGTACCTTGCACGACGCGTCAGACCCGTCAGCCCATCTTGATTTGCGGTGCTAACTACTCCCGCATCCACACGCGATCCAGCACTTCTCCGACCGTCGTCACCGCGGGCTCAAATCTGCTCGTACGCGGCACCACCTCGGTCCCACCTCTTCCCGGCCCCGTCCGCTTCCGAAAATATCAGAATCAGGTGCAGGCTCCAAATCTGCCAAGAGAACATGGAGAACCAGATCGTGCCCTTGATTAGAGCATTTGATATCAATAATATCTCTCCACCGAAAGACTATTAGATGTCGGTGCCCTTCATGTAACGATTCGCGTTGCAACCCGTATTCTGCAAACACGATCCATTAAGCAGTGCCGGAGGCGCGCCCGCAACACGAGGAAAAGGCCAGTCTTGGCGGCAAAGCTTGAAAATTACGTACGCTAAGATCGTGCGTTTTTAGCCGCTTCGCCACAGAGCTGATCTGATATTCCTACTGTTGCAAAACTGAAATAGTGTTTGGTAAAAAATAATAATGTGGCATGATGAATGCGTCAAGAAGGATGGAAAAATAAGATTTGACAACTAAGTAAAAGACGTGGAGGCGCATCGGAACGAGAATAATGGAGGACGGATAGCGGATAGCGGGAACAATCGCCCTGGATACCTTGCTTTGCCTGCAGCTGGCTTGCTGCAGTTGGCTGCCTGATAGAAGAGCTGTGGAGCTGAATGGAGGATAGTTTGTAAGGCGTTGTTGGCTAGGAAATCTTGCCGTAGTGCGAAAGCACGACATAGGAGAAACTTGGAAGTGGAGAAAACGCTATTCGCGTCGTTGGCACTGCTGTACAGGAAGAAACGTAGGAAGCACTCCGTTGGACAGCAGTTGCTGTACGCGTATTGTAGTAGCTATAGGTCATACGCTAGATACTGTTTCAGCGTTCAGAACTTATTGCGAATCGCGATACGTAAAAGACACGATTATATTGATCCTTTACCTGAGGCTGGCTGTCCACGATAATCCTCGAATTCACTGCAGTCAGTCAGCGACCAGGTACAGTACAGTAGGTGCAATCGCGCAGAGGAGAGGGGTAAAACCCTATTTACTGAGTACCTCTCATGGATACTTATATTAGAACCACTTAACTACCCATCTTTGCGTTCGCTTGAACACGCATCATGCCGTTGAGCCTACGATCACACCACGTTGACGGCGCATTGGGAGCAGAGGTGCGACTGAAAGTGGACTGGTAGGCTACGCCAGTCCTGGCCATGATGCTGTGGACAGGGGCAGGCGATGAAGGAGTTATTGGCGAGGCTTGGATGCCTACCGACTGGTTGCAGTTGAGGGGTTTGTGGCATGGTGACGTGGAACCTAGGCTCATTCGTGGGCGCGATTAAGCGAGCTATTGCGAATGCAGCATGCATAACGGCTTCCTTCACCAGAGCGTCGATCTCCGTTGAACGGATATGAGGTTCATCATTCATGTTGCTGTAAACTGCAAAGACCTCAAACATTGGGTGAGCCGCTAGGTAGGACCATTACTCGATGGGAGAACATACAGGAGCGGTAGGCATTGTCAAGCATCACTTTTCAGTTGGTCCAACGTCAATATACGCCGTCGAAGCTGATGGAGCTTTCTGCAATTGGTATACCTCCCCCCCCCCCCCCCTGGAGGGTGTGCGCGGTACGATGCAGCGGCCTGTCAAACGTCTGCGAGCTCGTGTCCTGTGTTCTGTTGCTCGACCCATGTTGTTGAACGATCGGTACGCTTCACAACATTCGAGTGATGGTGATAGAGCTCTCGTCCAAGCGGACATCAACATAAATGTGAGACGAATTCACCGTTCGTGTCAGTGTGCAACACATGGCCGCCTTCAATCGATCGGTCATGCCAGCACTGCGCAGACCTTCCCGGCTTACCAAAACAAGTATGTCGATACATCGGAACGTCCAGAATGAGCGGTACGGTTGCAGAGCCGTCGTAAGTCTTTGGGTGCTCGACATTGTGTTCGAGCGCCAGCCACGTTCAATTGCGTTGATCGTGTTTCACAACGTATGTTGGTATGACTTGCAGTGAACTGACAACATACCCTGTATTAACTGGAGGCGGTATGCACAGCCGTCTCCGCACCTGCGAGTGATCGTATTGAAGAGTAACGGCAGAATTCCTGCTGAATCAGGTGTAGGTATGTTGGTTGTAAGTGTAACGTGTTTGACGATGGGATCGAAGCGCAAACCCATCATTGCTGGTCTGCAGGTTCTCACATGCAACTAGGAATGTCACGGTTCAGAGGGACAAAAAAAGGGGAACTTCCGCAAGGAGATCTAGGCCTTACCAATCACAGTGGGTTGCTCCATCCTCACGAGTGAGAGTTTGGTCATATCCATATCTACTCGAGGGCTGTATTACGCGGCATGTGCGTTCTCCTCGTGGCTGCAGTGTGCACCATTCAATGACCAGGCCTGAGACACCTCAGAATGATCTAAATTGAAGGACGTGAGCAAGGCGGTGCGGATTGTGGTCTGGGCTAGATGTCTGTAAGCCTCGTGTTGTGTGGGTGTGTGTGCGTGCGTACGCACTGATAACCGTACAGTTTACAATGTGCCTGGGTATCATCATGTCGAGAAATGCGTGCTTCTTGAACCGGTTTTAGCGGGAAATATGTATGGTAGATGCTGTAGAGTGAGCCACGGTTGGCCTGATTCACGAAGTACTCTAGCGCTACCTATGTTATCAATATCGCACACACTAACCACCTCGATGGGGAGGTTCTTACCTGCAATCCTAGGACTCTAGGAGTACGCGATGGAAAAGCTTGGCCAGCATAGTGCTGATGACTGGCCCCTCTCTCTTGCGTATCGTGAATCCCACCATGCGGACTTGGACGAATCAGATTCGAGAAGAGGTTCACGCAGAGGGAGCGTGGTGATAAGCAGATGCGCCTGCAGAAGACAAACGGCAACGTTGATTGCGTCCATATCGGGCCCAGGGTTTGATCTTTCTGTATAGTGCTTTTGTCCAGGGGTTGTGGTAGCCAAAAAGTAATGGGGTTTGCGTGATATTCGCACGAAAGTGGATGTATGTCCGGATGCAGCAGTCTGTCCTACCTAGATACGTCAAAGCCAGGCAGGAGGTAATGACTAAATCTCCGCAAAGGTAGGCGGAAGAGCGGCTGGGCAAGAGCATCGTCGGAAGGCAAAGCACACTATGATGAGTGGTTGCATTCCGAAAAACTCGGCGCTGGTGTGCGTCCATCGCCACTGGGAGCGGGGACTAGATGCTGGGGTCCGAATGACTTGGGGTGATGATGCCTGACCTCTGGTGCCGAGTTTCTCTTACGCAGCAAATTGTGGGCGATAGACACATTCCATTATTGTGCTGCTTCGCCGCAGAGTTTTATCAGGCCGACAGGCATGGCAGAGGAGGCCTGCAGCAATGCACTCGTCCCGCAGGCGATCAGGCCTAACAATGTTCTGTGCTGGGGCCGGGGCCAGCGGGCTGCTTCTCCTCGCAGCGTCAGCCCTGGCTGTGTAGACAACTCGGAAACTCTCCCTCGACATGGCTCGTGAGGTCTGACGGCCGTTCGAGCCTTCGAGGCCTTTTGAGGACGCGCTCATCTCTTGGCTCGGTTTGCCGGATGATACTCCGCGCAAGGCCCAAGTCGGGGCCCGGCGTGCAGAGGCGGCCACGGCTTGCATCAATGATCAGACATGGCGGGCTCGAGGCACCGCAGATGATACGCATCCATCAATCAAAAGGATGCGCCTGTGTGCCAGGGCGCGACGGCGCAGTCGCAGTCGCACAGCAAGCCGACAGCAGCCGCCTCGTCAGGCCAGGTTCTGTGGTGGGCGTGGTGAGCAGCGCGATAAAGACGGCCGAGCAGGGCAGGGGAAAAGTCTGCAGCTAGCCGCAGCCGGCTCGGGCAGCCGAGCGGCCACTGTGCAAAATAATAGTCATCGCATCGTCGCATATGTACCTATACACAGGCGCCCGCTTCCGCTCTACGTGGTGTCGTTCGCATGGCAGGGATCAGACTACGGCGCAGATCAGTGCTGAGTGGGGTGTGGTCTAGGAGTGGCTAAGAGAAATAGCTGCCCGCGCGCGCGTCCTCAATTCACTCCATAGTCCACACTTTTGCTCCTCCACACCACCCCGCCCGTCTCCCTCCATATGCCTCACACTCCCCCAACACTGCAATACTCGTAATTCACCCTCTGCCGCCGGCCTCGACCTTCTCCCCAGCCCTTCCCGCCCCCCTGACTCGCACCTGCCCGCCGACGAGACCGGTGCACGGCCTGTCGTCCCATTGGCCACCAGCCGGCTCCGTGTGCCAGCACCCTTTGGTTACCATTATTGCGAACCCCTCATCAGCAGTGGCCACCACCGATTCACAGCCAGGATATTCCCATCGCTCGCTTTATAGTGCCCTACAATCGCTCTACTTTTCCGATCCACAGACGCCCCCATCCTCTGATCTTCTTTCTGCATCCACCTTCGTTAGGCAGCGTCGATCGACCTCGAGCACACTCCACCCGGCCCACATTTCTTGCGACGACACCTCCCACTATGGACACGATGCAGAACTACAGCACGTTCGTCAACCCCCAGGACCTCGAGAACCATGGCGACTTCCAGGACTCGTTCTGGCAGATGCGCCTCGACCAGCATGATTTTCCCCCGCAGTCCTACAATGCCGGCGTGCTACCCACCCCAAGCGAGCGCACCAACAGAAAACAAGACTCGGCCCTCGACCTCACTTCGTTCTCCAACCAGGGCTATCCGTGTGTCAAGACCGAAGACGAGTTCAGCAACTTCGTGAACACGGCACAGTCCACGCCCGCCTCCAACACCCCATCGCCGCACGACACCTTCGTCTTCAGCAACACCAATTCACCAGGTGAGTACAACCGGGACCAGAGTCAGACCAGTTCGCCCGAGACATGCAACGATTCCCTCGCCAACGACACTTGGCCCGCAATCCACATACCGCAGTCGGTTGAGCAGTCCAACGTCTCCATTGCTCTTGACAAGAACAAGAACCGTGCCGAGACTCAGATCAAAACTACAGTTACAATGGATCCCCTCCCTCCGCACTATCAATGGATCCGTTTTCCTCGTCAGAACCTTGCCAAACCAAAGCAGATGGCCAGCACCGAAGAAGCAGAAGCAAACGAGAAGAACAATTGCACCGCCCGACTGCAGCTCACCCTTGTTCTTGCAACCGCCGTGGAGAAGCCGGACGGGTTGCAGCGTGCATTTCGACGTGCTAGAGGAGAGGAACCTACCCCCAGACGGCCACGCGGAATTGCCATCACAGACATCGCTAAAGATGATGCCTGTCACCCACAAAATGGCGGTGCCGTCATTATCTGCGAAGGCTGCAAAGAGCGAGAATCTAAGAGATTCAACCGCAAGAAGAAGCGCGAAGCAGACGACGAGAATGAATGGTCCAGCTATGAGGACGATCGCATTATCATGATCAACGAGAAGGAGTTCAAGAGATGGCAAGACAATGAGAACCCAGACTACTCTATGAACGCGAAGAAAGTTGAGTTCGTGATGCGAATAACATGCTATTGCAGACATCAAGAAGACAAGTCACCGGTCGGCTACAGGGTCATCTTCACATTCAAGGACGCCAACGACAACGTGCTCGCCCAGGAACTGTCTGAGATCGTTCAGATTACAGATGATCACAAGAACAAAGAGAGTCCGTCAGACGCGTTGACCTCATTGACCATTCCTTCTGGTGTCCACGACTCCATGCCCCTCCAGTATACTGTCCCCGTCTCCGAATACTCGCCGACCGTCTGTAGTAGCCAGTACTCGTTGCCTACAACCCCGATTGTCCCTCAGGCTCCGGGTATTCCCCATTCGCAGAGCATGTTTTTCCCGCGAGAAGCACAGTATCCACGGATGATGAATTCGGGTGCGGCGGCTCAGGTACCTCATCAGACCACCATGGGCTTTTATGGTGCTGCAGTACCCGCACCTGCTCCTACACAACAATATGCCACACACCAACGTGGCCAAAGCTACTTCCAGCCGGCAATGCTCAGTCCGACAGGGGACCAAATGTCAGCTCAGGCAGGTTACGCACTGCACCGCCCTCATTCTTTGGATAGCTTCCCCCACGCATACAACTTCCAGTTTTCGCCACAAGCTTCATATCCACAAATGTATTCTTCTCAACCGCCATCCCGTGCTACATCACGACCAGCATCGCCGACTTGGGATCAAGGCAGGGGTCCGAAGAAGATGCGCGCACAGCCTGGTTTCATGTTGTATGAGGATTTTGAGGAATAGGGTTCCGACGACATGAGAGCACGAATTACGAACACAACTACGGCCTGTGGCATAGCGGGCATAACGGACATGGCATTTGAGTGGCGTCACGGGGCTTCGATTTACGGATGGTTGCTGTTAAGTCATTGAGCGGATGGAGGGGCATTACAATTCGGCGTTTCTGTTCTACACGCAACGGGCTTCGGCCAGATCAGGATTGGGAAAAGTCTCTGGTTAACACGGGGTTCATTTTTACTCGTTCAACCGTTTTCTTCGTGGACAGATGGTGGTCTGATAGACTTTGGTCCGTTACTATATTTTAATCATTAGACTAAATTTTGTATCTATCCATTCCGCTGCTTGTCCCCTCGCGAGGACGAGCAGTGCACTACTCATCAATATTGGACTTACACGCATCCGGTTCTTACAGGCTGTGGAAGGCACGCTCGCACAGTCGGTCGCACCTTCCCAACCCATGACTGCGTCCCCACCATGACTAGCGTCAACACACATCAGACGCAAACGTGGTTACATGTCTCACGAGTGCATCTCCTTGATTGAAGCCTAATGCTTTCGGGCTCTCTTCACCTAGACCAGTACAGTTCATAGCAGCAGCAATTCACCAATTCACCAACGTCTCACCCACCCCACCTCCCGCACAGTCTCTGAGTCAACTACCGCTAATTTTGGAAGGCAATCGCCGGCCCTCACTGGTAGCATCGGAAGAAGGCTCCCAAATGGATTCATCTCACTCCATCTACCCTATCCGCACCACCCCGTGCAGCAACGACGCTCCTCACTTGTCAATATCATGGAATCGCCGACATACTTCTGCAGAATGGTACCGAATACTTGGGATCAAAGAAGATCAGAAAACAAGTCCAGAAGGCAGCGAACGCTTCCAGCACACCAGCTAACGCTGTAAAGTCAAACTCGTATCAGAACGCGTCGAACGCATGCTCGCAGCCGCTCTCCTCATTCGGTCGGGCCAACACAGTGCCCAATCTACGAATTCGAGACCGCAGGATCGCAAGAGGCGACCAAGCTGCGGAAGTTAATCTATTTTGATGGCGGCGTGGGTGAGCTACCTCGATAAGGGTATCAGTGCGTTTTCCACGCAGAGGCGCAGGTACCCGAACATTGATGACTGAGTGGGATTCGTAACTAACTAACTAAGTTAACTAAGGGTCTGATGCTGACAAAGATAGGAAACCCCCATATTAGGCAAGTGGGTGAGCACAGGAAGACCACGAAATCAATTGTTGGTGGGATGCATGGCAGTCCAAACAACCTTTGGGGACGATTATGCGACTATGGTAAGATCGCAGCAAGTACCACACAGCTTACATTGCAGGATCTCATTGTATACGCCGATCATCACCTACGAAAGTCTAGCCCTGGAGGCCTTCGCAGGATTCACTCACGAACCATATGCTGTACGACCAACACGCTCATACATGCAGACCCTCCTTTGACGTTCCCAAATAGCCGACCGAGCCGAGAAGTCCTTCAACCACCCGAGATGCTGGTCGGACATGCTGCAACGGCCCGAAGCCGCGTTCACGTATGGGTCAGGGCTGCTATACTACGGAGGTCCGGACATGTACGATACACTACATGCCTTCGTATCGTGTCGAAGCGTGCCCATGAGCATGTGTCTTCTGTGGGCTTCTGCGTTGCTTCTGTGGCTTATGCGGGTTGATGGCGCCATCTGTGTTGCCGTAGGCTAAAAGCCTGCAGCACCGGCTTTTCTGTATTCCTGAAAACTGCTGACAGGGGCGATGGATGGGTCTTCTTCGCTGCGAAGCGTCTCCTCCCATTTTTCTTCGTCCTGGGTATGGGCTGCTTCGAAGGCAGCAGATTGGCCGCGATGGAAGTACAAGGGTGCGCGTTTAAGGAGGGCAACGTCTCGTGTAACAAGTATATGCTTGACGCTCGATCCTGGTTCTGTTAATGATCTGAACCGACCGTCAGGTCGAACGCGAACCTACCTGGCGTCTCGTACTTGGCCTGGAGGAGCAACTGATCGACGACGTGGCGCAATCCACGAGCGCCTGTTCCCATCTTGCTCGCCTTGCGTGCAATCTCCCGCAGAGCACCGCTCGTAAACCGCAGCTCAATATTCCTGAGGTATGACTTGTGCTCTTCCTGTCTTACTAGGCTATCCTTGGGCTCAGTGAGGACGCGAACCAGAGCCTCCTCATCTAAAGCTGATACTGCACACACTGTAGGTATTCGGCCTATGAGTTCGGGTATCATCCCAAACTTCTGCAAGTCTGCCGGCTGGACATGGTCCAGTACGTTGACCTTTTCTTCACGCTTCGGCTGTTTGACACCAAAGGGATTGGGCGCCTCTATCTCGGGTGGTACGAAGAATGGCGAATCTTTCTTGAAAGACGCAGCTTCCGCACCCGTCAGCATAACACCATCAGCGGCGGCGTGTGCGTTCGATGCCCGGATTGACGCTCCAAAGCCCATGCTGCCCATTGATTTTCTGTCCAGGACAATCTTATGCAGGTTCGAAAACGCGCCAGTACATATAAAGAGAATGTTGTCAGTTCGAATGTTGAAGACTTCACCTTTGTTTCCACCTGGCCCAGGAGGCGGAGAACCGTCCGTGCCACGACCACCAGGAGCTCCACCGGGCCTATTCGCGCTCTTTTCTGGTTTTGCCTGCACTTGTACAGTTGTACCCTCAATGATCTTGAGCAGAGCCTGCTGAACGCCTTCTCCACCAACATCCTTGCCGTAAGATATCTTGGTCCCAGCAATCTTATCGATCTCGTCGAGGACGATGATGCCATGCTCGGCAGCTCCTATATCGTAGTTGGCTGCGGAGAACAAACGAGCAATGCATGACTCGACGTCGTCCCCGATGTAACCAGCCTGGGTGAAGGTGGTGCAGTCTGACATGGAAATCGGAAGGCCGAGTGTCTTTGCCAGCGTCTTGCACATCAACGTCTTTCCTACGCCTGTGGGCCCCAATATGAGCACATTGGACTTCTCTATCTGTAGCTGTTGATCGCTCGTATCGAGTAACCACTCGGAATCTTGGGGCGTGGGCGACGCTGGTCTATACGCAGGCGCTTCGCCATACGACGGGGTTTCACTGTGACTGTGTAGTTCCACGGTTGACTGCTGGCCTGGGAATTCATCTGTATGTCTCAGCCCCACGTAAAGAGGATATAGGGAACACATAGCCAGGGGGCTATATTGAGATCTAGCGCTACCTTCTACAGGATGTCTGTACACAGATGCTCGCCTTTGCGCCTGAGCATCTAGCCTAGCCTGCTCGTGTTGTTGCCTTTTGATCTCCTGTATACGGAGGTAATGCTCATGGACGGCGACGCTCAATACTATTTTCGCGCGGTCCTGGTCGACGACAAAGCTATCCAGACGCTGTCTCAACGCCTTAGGGGTGATGTGACCGGCTCCCACATTGCTTGTGTTGCCCAGCGGGCCTCGTGTGGGCTGATCGGGCTCGTAGAAAGAGGAATAACCCTGGCCGCTGAAGTCGGAGCGATTGTATGAGGACGAGGTGCGGCTGGACGAGAGGGAGGTGCGGCGCGAGATGTTGTAGAGTGCGAGATAGGATGTGCGCGCCTGTGGCGAGACGGCGACAAGGAGGGTTGTCTGGAGTGTCATGGTGGCACGGTGGTAAGACGGGTCATGCAGCGGTCCTTCACATCATGGACTTGAGACAGCCGAGTCACGAGCGCTCGTCAAGCAGTCCGAAGCGGCTGTATATGTTAGGGTGGGGATGGCACCGTGGTAGAGGCGTTGAGCCGCGAACTCTCCACGTCGGCCATATGCAGACCACCTACCTAGGTAATGCGGGGAAAGCTCCCCCACGATAAGGGACCTGCCCCAAAGTAGTCTACACAACCACGCCCGCTCGTGACGGAAGGCGAAATAATGGAAGTGAAGATTTCGCAGTCCGCAGCCTCCAATTCGGATGCGCATCCGACAATTGCAGCGTAAATCCATCCGGCTCATGCAATACGCGCTGTTGGGACAAGTGGCGGGGGCGCGATGCCGGTTCCAGCTATCCAAGCTATGACGTTGACGGATGGGGTTGGATTGGCAATGGCAACGAACTTTTGGTTGAGAGCTGCCTCAGCACTCGGGTCAAGACAGGACCCCGCAATTTTACAATTTGAAAAGATCTGCTCTGCCATTCTTGCCTGAGAGCTTAGTTCGTGATTCTATCCATAAGCAGTCTACTTGCATCGTTCGGCTGTCATAAGGAGCGTACGTGCGAGCAAACTCGACGCCGAAGCGCACCCATTCCCCTACCGTCTCACACGATCACACGATGGAACTCAACAACGCCTCAGCAAACTCGACGCTGAGCGAGGCACCCGGGCAGGTCCCGAACGACGGAACTGGTACGGACTATCTGGGCATCTGCAGCCGTCAATGGACTAACGCAATGACGCGCAGGCATCATCCAGCTCGACGGCTATCTGGAGCCCTTCAGAGACGCGCTCAAGAGCCGCTTCTCCAAGGCACAGCAATGGATCAAGACGATCAATGAGACTGAAGGCAGTCTGGAGAAGTTCTCGCGGGCAAGCACCCTCCAGCTGGCAGTCGCAGGGGGGGTAACTGACAACGCCTCCAGGGCTACGAAAGGTTTGGCTTCACCGTCCAGCCCAACGGGGACGTCGTATATCGCGAATGGGCCCCGAACGCCCTCCGAGCCTACCTCATCGGCGACTTCAATGACTGGAACCGCGATGCGACGCCCATGACCAAGAACGACTTCGGTGTCTTCGAGGTGACAGTGCCAGGCCAGAACGGCCAGCCCACGATTCCCCACGACTCGAAGATCAAGGTGCGCTTGCCTTTCTAGATTTGGTGAATGAAGCTAATCACGTCTCCCAGGTATCATTCGTCACGCCTAACGACCATGCCCGCCAGGAGCGCATCCCAGCATGGATCACCCGAGTGACACAGGACCTCAATGTCTCCCCCGTATACGATGCGCGATTCTGGAACCCTCCGGAGAAGTACGTCTGGAAGAATCAGCGACCGCCGAAGCCCCAGAGCGCGCGCATCTACGAAGCCCATGTTGGCATATCCTCCGCAGAGCCCAAGGTAGCGACCTACAAGGAGTTCACCCGCGACATACTGCCGCGTATCAAGCACTTGGGATACAACACCATACAGCTGATGGCCGTCATGGAGCACGCATACTACGCGAGTTTCGGCTACCAGATCAACAGCTTCTTTGCGGCGAGCAGTCGGTACGGCTTCCCAGACGATCTGAAGGAGCTCGTCGATACCGCACACGGTATGGGCATCACGGTGTTGCTGGACATGGTCCACAGTCACGCATCTAAGAACGTGCTTGATGGCCTGAACATGTTCGATGGCAGCGACCACCTCTACTTCCACGAGGGCGCCAAGGGGCGACATGAGCTGTGGGATAGCAGGCTGTTCAACTACGGTCATCACGAGGTGTTGCGCTTCCTGCTCAGCAACCTGCGTTTCTGGATGGAGGAGTACCGCTTTGATGGCTTCCGATTCGACGGAGTTACCAGCATGCTGTACACTCATCACGGTATTGGAACGTAAGTACCAACTAGACCTCTAGAACATCAGATACTGACAACGTTCGCAGAGGCTTCTCGGGCGGTTACCATGAGTACTTTGGACCTTCGGTCGACGAGGAAGCTGTGGTGTATCTTATGATAGCCAATGAGCTACTTCACCAGCTCTACCCCGACTCCATCACCATCGCCGAAGACGTCTCTGGTATGCCTGGTCTTTGCGTAGCGCTCTCCTTGGGCGGAATAGGTTTCGACTACCGATTGGCTATGGCTGTACCCGACCTGTACATCAAGTGGTTGAAGGAGAAGCAGGATATCGACTGGGATATGGGCGCCCTTGTCTTCACTTTGACGAACAGGCGGCATGGCGAGAAGACCATTGCTTACGCGGAGAGTCACGACCAAGCGTATGTTTGTCACCCAAAGCTCAGGACTGGTACTAACGCTCTTTAGGCTGGTGGGAGACAAGACACTGCTCTTCTGGCTCTGCGACGCGCAAATGTACACTAACATGTCGGTGCTCTCGGAGCTGACGCCCGTTATCAACCGAGGCCTGTCCCTGCATAAGTTGATCCGACTGATCACGCACGGTCTAGGAGGCGAGGGCTACCTAAACTTCGAGGGCAACGAGTTCGGTCATCCTGAATGGCTGGATTTCCCTCGAGAGGGTAACAACAACAGCTTCCACTACGCTCGACGTCAGTTCAACCTCCCAGATGACGAACTCCTCCGCTACAGGTTTCTCAACGAGTTCGACAGCAAGATGCAGTGGACAGAGGAGAAGTACGGATGGCTCCATTCGCCCCAAGCCTACGTCAGTCTCAAGCACGAGGGCGACAAGGTCATTGTATTCGAGCGTGCGGGGCTTTTGTGGATTTTCAACTTCCATCCTCAAGAGAGCTTCACGGATTACCGTGTTGGTGTTGAGCAGGAGGGTACTTACCGCATTGTTCTAAACAGCGACAGCAAGGCTTTCGGCGGACACGGTAATGTAGACGAGAGCACTAGGTTCTTCACGACGCCGTTTGCCTGGAACGAGCGCAAGAACTTCTTGCAAGTGTACATTCCGAGCAGGACTGCCATCGTGCTTGCACTGGAGAGCACTTTGTGAGAAAGGTGTTGAAGGGGAAAGTGGTGGAAGTCAAATTGAAGCACCGACATATATAGCAAGTGGGCCGTATCGAATCATAGTAGTGGCAGTATATGCCGCAAAGTAATCAAGAAAACATCGACAGGCCAGCAGGCCACGAAAATACCGGAAACACTATGGCTAGATCTTGATAGGGCTATAACAGTCAGCATCGCCCATAACGTGGTCTATCCGATTAACTGTGTAAGACTGTAACCTTACGCCTGTACCGTGATAGCTACACGACCCATTTCTCATACGCATCATCTATGCGCCTTGGGTATTAACCTGCTATTACTTCATAACGAGAGGACAAAAAAAGTAAACTATCAAGTCTGCTTCTTCACGCATATTAATCATATGTGGTTGTACTCTAGGGACGAATCGGGTGGTATTACTTGGTGCGGAAACCTAGCAGCAGGCGAGTGGAATGGCCAAACTCATTACGTACTATCGGATTCAAACGCCGATAGAGAGGAAATTGAGGACACGGAAATTCGCAATAGAGAGAATGGACACGATGCGAAAGTGAAGGTTGGCGTTTGGCTATTCGAAGTTGCAGGTCAAGTGAGGTGCTAACCCGCTGGGCGCTAGGCCGAGCACGGATCTCTTCGTGTGCGCTCGCCTTCCTTTTGAGCTTGAAGAGCTCTTTCCTCCAACACCCACCCTCTCACCACTCACCACACACGTGCCACACCATTTCACAATGTTGAAGAGGTAAGCCGAGGACCCGCTGAAGCCAATTGATGATGAAAAGAGATGGACTGACGTCTCATTTCGCAGTGGGATCCAGGCGTCGCTCCGCGCCTCCATGCGCAGGCCGGCCATCCGCCGAAGCGCATTCCAGCCCATCAAGAAGAGCTTTGCACCAGCTCTATCCGCCCGCTTCGCCAGCACCGATGGCGCCAAGGTTGGAACGATACACACCGTGATTGGCGCCGTTGTTGACAGTTAGTGGCCTTGGGTTTCTTTGGAGAGAAAACTTTTCCGGTCGACGATGGCGGAGTGCCGGCTCTGCCATCGCGACCTGCATCGTCAACATGGACGCTGACGCGGAATCACAGTCAAGTTCGACACTGAGCAACTCCCTGCCATTCTCAACGCTGTTACAACCGACAATGGCGGCAACAAGCTCGTACTGGAAGTCGCCCAGCACTTGGGCGAGAACGTTGTCAGATGCATTGCCATGGACGGTAAGCGAGACAGCTATAACGTCGAATTCGGAATGGAGACTGATGGAGAAACTCACAGGTACCGAGGGTCTCGTTCGAGGCCACAAGGCCACCGACACTGGTGCCCCCATCAAGATCCCAGTCGGTCACGGCACCCTTGGTCGTATCATGAACGTCACTGGTGATCCCATCGATGAGCGCGGTCCCATCAAGGCCACCAAGTTCGCCCCCATTCACGCCGATCCCCCGGAGTTCACCGAGCAGTCCACCTCCGCCGAGGTCCTCGTTACCGGTATCAAGGTTGTCGATCTGTTGGCCCCCTACGCTCGTGGTGGAAAGATTGGTCTTTTCGGAGGTGCAGGTGTCGGCAAGACTGTGTTCATTCAGGAGCTGATTGTAAGGATTTGGAACGGATATATGGTGCACAGTCGCTAATGGCGTGGCAGAACAACATCGCCAAGGCCCACGGTGGTTTCTCCGTCTTCACTGGTGTCGGTGAGCGTACCCGTGAGGGTAACGATCTGTACCACGAAATGCAGGAAACTTCCGTCATTCAGCTCGACGGTGACTCCAAGGTCGCATTGGTCTTCGGTCAGATGAACGAGCCCCCGGGTGCCCGCGCCCGTGTCGCCCTCACTGGTCTTACTGGTAAGTAGCCGTCTCTCATCATACCAGGCAACAAGACATGAAACTGACCAAAAACAGTCGCCGAATACTTCCGTGATGAAGAAGGGCAGGATGTGTTGTTGTTTATCGACAACATTTTCAGGTTTACCCAGTAAGGACTCCCCGCCCTTCTCTTCCATGAGCAGTTGACTAACGCATTACAGGGCCGGTTCTGAGGTGTCTGCTCTGCTTGGTCGTATCCCCTCTGCCGTCGGTTACCAGCCCACCCTCGCCATCGACATGGGTGTCATGCAGGAACGTATCACTACCACTTCCAAGGGTTCCATTACCTCTGTCCAGGCCGTTTACGTGCCCGCCGACGATTTGACCGATCCCGCCCCTGCCACCACCTTTGCCCATCTGGACGCCACCACTGTCTTGTCCCGTGGTATCTCCGAGTTGGGTATCTACCCCGCCGTCGATCCTCTTGACTCCAAGTCCCGTATGCTGGACCCCCGTGTCATTGGTGACGACCACTACCAGACCGCCACCCGTGTCCAGCAGATTCTCCAGGAGTACAAGTCCCTCCAGGATATCATTGCCATTCTGGGTATGGACGAGTTGTCGGAAGCTGACAAGCTTACCGTCGAGCGTGCCCGTAAGATCCAGCGTTTCTTGAGCCAGCCTTTCGCTGTCGCCCAGGTCTTCACTGGTATTGAGGGCAAGCTTGTCGACCTCAAGGACACCATCCGATCATTCAAGGCTATCTTGACTGGTGAGGGTGACGATCTTCCCGAGGGTACGTTCCTCACCAATTCCCAACCGAAATGACCAAGAAGCTAACATTCACAGGTGCTTTCTACATGGTCGGTGACTTCGAGTCAGCTCGCGCCAAGGGTGAGAAGATTCTCGCCGAGCTCGAGAAGTCATAGACGGGCTTTGTGTGGTGGGTGAAGAGTCGGCCAGTGTGTCTAGGGCAATTCGCTGGTAGTCTCACCTTGTACAAAAGATATACCTCGAAAGCATGGGATTATAAGCGGGTGCTGGGACGTGCGTGGCTTCCTGTAATCTTACTTGCATGAAGAGACCGCTTTTTCTTGTTCAACCCATGATTTCTCTGCCGTTTTTCGTGATCTGTTAAGGCGTTGCCATAACGCGTGGTAGTGTTGTGGCGATACTAGAGCCTGACAAAGCTTACAACACAGTTAGATTTTCGGACGCAAAAAGAGGACTGCTACGATATTTAGACTATTCCGTCATTTGGCAGCAGTGAAGACTGACGGAGAATCGAAGTCACTACCCGTGCCTATCGGATAGCGTGTATGCAAATCCCATCTCAAAATGTCCAAGATATCCCTCTTACCTTACCCCCTTATTCATTTAGAACAGGTACATACCTATCTATAATGTACCCTTTCTTTTCTACAAAACCCTCATCCTCCATTCCACTACTCCCGCAAGACAATTACCTTGACAAAGCAATCAATAACCATCCACCTACCAAACCTCTTCACTATACCATCTGGCATTGTAGATGAAACAGACCTTGCTTCCATCTACGTCGACGAACAACCATATATAGTATAAAGTACGAACGAACCTTTGCTATAAACCAGACTGGTGAGAAATTGAAATTAGATTCACGTTTAGAATCAGGATCAGCGCAAGAGGGCTCCATGATCACCACAACAAGGCTGAGAGCGAGAGGGGGGGGGGGGGGGGAAGAAGTCTCCGTACTTAGATGCTATTAAACACGTTTAGCACTAACCGTCTTACGAACCCATTAAGCCATCAAGTAAGCAAGGCAAGACAATGAAAGCGGATCGTGGTCAATGGAGGAAGGAATAAGTAAGTAAATAATTCTGCTGTTTTGTTGAAAAAAGCGGACGTGTGTTGCGCTGTCGAGTGGTTGGATTGGGTGCGCCTCTTCCAGAGTGAAGATCTATAGAGAGAGGGTGTGAGGGTGAGGTAGCGCATGGGGCTCTTACGAAGTACTCCTTGGTTTGTGCTGCGACGTCCAGTGGAGGCCTCTAAGCTCCCGTGTTGGTTCCTTACAAAGATACCACCAGTGGGAGCCCATCCTAGCCATCCGTCTCAGCAGGGCATCGATCGAACAGCAAATTGTAGATGGGCAGGTGCAATTTTTGGGGCAGTTATTGGGTTGTGGTGCTACTGGTCTTTTCGTGTCGAACCAAGTTGCTGTTGACCGCAAAGCATGTCGTATTGGGAACGTCCTGCACCATTTTTGCTACCCCTCCAACCATGCTCTGCAATAAGGTGGGAAGAGGATATATAGAGTGCATTGATTTGAGAGTGGCGTAGGTCGTACACTGTGCTTCTCGCACACAAGAACGAAGTGGAGACGGTCAAACAAACGTGCAAAAGCCTCTGAATTTCTGTACAATGAGGACTACTAACTTGCAATGGCCGACGGACAGCCACCTGCAACGCTTCCCCTCTTGTTGTATATGTGACACAGACAGCATCAAGCGGGAAGTTGACCCAAGGAAAATAAGGTATCGGTATTGGTATGGTTGCGATTGCTGTGACGCTTCTATTCGCACTCTCTACTCGTCGTTGAGCTTCTCTGAGGAAGGCAGATCCTTCTCGGACTTGCTCTGGACCATCATGCCCTTGTAACCCGTGATGGGCTCCGTTCCTTGCGCCTGTGACGTGTTAGTGGTGTTATGGGTGTTCCGAAGCTGTCACACTACGCACCTTCATGTACTCCTCGGTGGCCTCTTGCCACTCCTTTGTCATGGTGCGGGGCCGGACGGGGCTGGCGAACATGCGCGTGAAAGCGAAGAGGGCGAAAGAGCCGGCGATGACGGCAAGGGAGAGGAACAAGACCTTGCGGCCCTCATCTGGAGGCGCGGGGCGGCGGGGACCGTGGGGCCCGAAGGCAATATAGTAGGCTGTAGACAGAAGATAGCGTTAGCTTGGGTGCCCTTATCATCATTGCCCAGTACGTCGCGGTCGTGTCGCGTTGGGCGCACCAGATGCCGCGCGGGCCCGCTCGGGTACCTCGAGCAAGACAGGCGATACGTCATACGAGCGCTCGCGGCACCCAGTTGGCTGCGGCGGGATTGTACGCACCAGCCTTCTTCTCCTGCATCGTCAACTCCTTCCAGTCCGTCTTCATGCGGTCCCTAAGCGTCATCCACAAATCGGCCTGCTCCTGGGGCGGCATGTCCTCCCATCGCTGCTCGATGTTGGCGAGCGTCGGATTGGAGACGGCATGTGCCTGGCGGGTCTGCTGAAGCTGGCAAACGGCCGGGGCAGCTCTGGGGAGAGCTGTGCGGGTCGCGACCGAGGGGATGACGGCAGCCGAGCTCCTGGAAGCGCGGGCAATGGACGACCGCAGCATGGCTTTGGGGTGGAGTGGAGATTGTCGAAAAATAGAAGGAAAAGGGAGGGCTTCCCGTCGAGGGACCTGCAGCTGCCAATGGATCGTGGTGGTGATGGCGTCGAAGGTGGGCTTTGGAGCTGTCCTACGCAAAATGTGGTTGCGAGCGGATGCCAAGGTGGTACGGTCGAATGACATGGTCATAGCGCTGCTGGTAGCGCCGGGGACTACCGTGTTGTATTCCAGCCTCACTATGCTACGACGACGTCCGTACCAATACTCTGACACGCTCAATGGCAAAGGTAGAGTTGCATTGGGCGCTGCAATCTGTGCTCCTATTGCATTGGGCGACAGATTTCGCATTTGCACTGGTATACACTTAGCTAGCTGGGCATAGGTCTACTTCAGACTACCATACATGTCTTCAAGCAGTAACATTACTGCCAAAAAACATTGAGACTATACTGTGTATATGCTCTGGGTTGCATGGATGAACTTATGGCCATTGGTATGTTGTGCGACCGGAGAATTGAGCCCCATGCATCATCATCCAAGAGTTCCGAGTTCGGGCTCGAGCTTGTCAGCCCTACCGAACTATAAGGACACGACTTGGACGACTTGGGATGTTCCTTTGCCACAACACCTATGCAGGTACCTTGGACTCTCTACAACGCCATCGTAGCACAGAGCCATCATGTGGCTGGCTCAGGGTTGCGGCAGCTAGATGCCGGCCGCGGATGCGCCACGCCTCATGTCCACCCATCCTCATTTTTCTTTGGCGGTTGGAGTCTCGGTCCCTACACAAAACGCGCGCATGCCCGCGTCGTCGGAGCTGACTACAGCAAGCGCTTCGTTTTATCTTATTGAATGACCAAAAGAACCTGCCCACAGCGGCATCGGCCAAGGTTGTGCGTAGTACGTACAGCTGCTTTTGATTCCAGTCTGTGCTTTTGCTGATTAGGTACGCCGTGCACGTATACTTCTTTCGTAAGAGGTTGGATAGAAACGCCATGCTGCATGGCATGCCGCGTCTGTTTGGCCGGGTTGGCAGCAGCCAAGTGCAACAATATGCAGTTTCTAGGCAAGGCTGGGCTTTGGAATACCACAGTCCTGGGCACTCCAACTCGAGCGGAGAGGGGAAAGGTGTTTTGAAACGCTTATGATAGGTAGCCTCGGGCAGGATACGGGTGCCAGATGCCCTCCACCTCCGATGCATTCCGCGGCCTCGAACGATGGCGCCGGGCGCCCGAGGTTGCAGTTGCTTTGCCTGAGCCAGGTAGCCGGCCGGGTGTGTGGGAGGACGCAAAGTGTGTAATTGGGTCCAGGCGGCGCTGCATATCGGATTACAGAAAAAGAACTAAGCTGTGACGTCCTCATGTTGGTTGCTAGGTATTTAGCTTGCCCCTCCCTCACCCCACCTAGCTCAGACCCAACAAAACACTCAAAACTCTGCCTCGCACCACCTTCTCATCAAGCCTAAAACCTATAAAGAGTGAGCTCAATTCAGTGATAGCTGTCATCTTCAGTTCACTGACTTCCCGCAGCATAACACATATACATCATGGTCGTCAAGGTGCGCCTGCCTACCCCGCTGCAGCTGGAGGCCTCGACTGACCAAACTATCACAGGTTGGTATCAACGGCTTCGGTCGAATTGGCCGCATCGTCTTCCGCAATGCGTACGTTTCCGCAGTTCTCCATAGAAAGCAGTGCTGGAGCTGATCGCGTCCGCAGCATCGAGCACAACGATGTCGACATCGTCGCCGTGAACGACCCCTTCATCGAGCCTCACTACGCCGTAAGCAACCCCGAACCCGCAAATGTGAACCCGGCTATCGGCATACAACTCGCTCCCTCTCAATACCATATAAGATCTTTGCGGTCCTGGACTTGCTGACACGCTTCCAGGCATACATGCTCAAGTACGACAGCACACACGGCCAGTTCAAGGGCGAGATCAAGGTCGACGGCAACAACTTGACCGTCAACGGCAAGACCATTCGTTTCCATATGGAGAAGGACCCCGCCAACATCCCATGGGGCGAGACCGGCGCCTACTACGTCGTCGAGTCCACCGGTGTCTTCACCACCACCGAGAAGGCCAAAGCACACTTGAAGGGCGGTGCTAAGAAGGTCGTCATCTCCGCACCCTCGGCTGATGCTCCCATGTTCGTCATGGGTGTCAACCAGGAAACCTACAAGTCGGACATTGAGGTGCTCTCCAACGCCTCGTGCACGACTAACTGCCTGGCTCCTCTCGCCAAGGTTATCCACGACAAGTTCACCATCATCGAGGGTCTCATGACTACTATCCACTCCTACACCGCCACACAGAAGGTCGTTGACGGCCCCTCCGCCAAGGACTGGCGTGGTGGCCGCACCGCTGCTCAGAACATCATTCCAAGCAGCACTGGTGCCGCCAAGGCTGTCGGCAAGGTCATCCCTGACCTCAACGGCAAGCTCACTGGCATGGCCATGCGTGTCCCTACTGCGAACGTCTCTGTTGTCGACTTGACTGTCCGTCTCGAGAAGGGAGCTACTTATGATGAGATCAAGCAGGCCGTCAAGGAGGCTGCCGATGGCCCACTCAGCGGTAAGGTCTCCTAGATCATTTTTCCCCATGAGCCTTCTGACATTCCCTAGGTATCCTCGGCTACACTGAGGATGACATTGTCTCCACCGATCTCAACGGCGACAACCACTCTTCCATCTTCGACGCCAAGGCCGGTATCTCCCTGAATAAGAACTTTGTCAAGCTAGTCTCCTGGTACGATAACGAGTGGGGTTATTCCCGCCGCGTCCTTGACCTCCTGGTCTATATTGCCAAGGTCGATGGCAACGCTTAGAAATCCGTACGAGCAAGGCAACGCCTAGACTTTGAATGAGCATTTGCTGGGCGCGGACGACAGAAGGATGAAAACAAAGTCCGCCAAATCAATGCATTATGCGAAATATGGTTCAAATGAATGAATAATAATGGTCATACAATAGCCTCTTTGGTGATAACCCTGATTTCCTGATTTCCTGATTTCATGTTCCTCATACGTCTGTTTGGTAGCGTGTTGAGTTGCCTGCATAGTATCTCGTAGTATTGAGAGTACTTACGGCGCGAAAGTGTCCACGATCTAATTCTTGTAATCTCATTGACCCGGAGGAATGACAACGGGAAGTTGGGAAAGTAGAAAGACGCACTAAATGACTTGGCATTGCTTAGTCATATGATAGACCTTGACCGCGTAGGGAACTCGCATTGCAACGCTCCACTTTATCCCCTACTTTCGAGCGCAGCATCATCTGATTTAGGTCACAACATATAAAGGCGAGCTAATTTCTGAGCTTCTACTACCGCACTATCAACGACGCGTAATTCGAAAGTGGAAGTGAGTAAACACAGTTGCGAGTTGCGATCGACCTCCAATCGCTTTCGCGAACAACGCCATCACCCGGAATGCAGGGTCAACGAACTTTACTTACTCTACTGCAGAACACCACACAACCACGCTTGAGGAACCGACGAGTAGAGCAAATATCTCAGCGCTTTCACATCAAAGGAGGAGTTGTAGTCGTATCCCACGACGCCGTCATCACGAACAATACGTTGTTTCTCCGCATATCTAGCTCAATGCGGTAGCGACATCTTCAGTGAGTACTCTCTGGCTTACTATTATCAACCCTCTTCTTCGGTCAATCTCACCGCTGCGTTTATACCTATCATGCGCCTGCAAACACAAGCTCGCCTGTTCCGGTATCTGCACTCGGTGCACTTTCAGCTAACATGTGTAACTAGCTGCTGGTCCGCAATTGTGAAGCGAGGCGTACTACGTCCGCCTTGAACACAAATACAGTCATGGAGGACGAAGATTATACTATGGGAGAAGACTCTATCGTTGTCTCAACGGAGCCTAATGGAGATCATGTTCCAGATACCGTTATCCCGTCTGAGATATTCGGCAATGTAAAAGGACCTGCGTTAGCGAAACGAGACCAGCTTCCCTTTCACAGCCCGGCCAAAGCTCCATCGTTACTTCAACCAAGTGTGCAGCAAAGTAACCCTGGATCTCACCGAACGACAAAGTCGCCAAGTGGATGGTCTGATAGAATGAAAACATCACGGCGAACCCCAGCTCGTCGCTCAAGCCCACGAGTCTGCATACCTCCAAAACCACGATCTGCTGCCCTTCCATATGCGACATCAAAGACAGGCCTAGTCTATGATCCTCGCATGCGGTTCCATGCAGAGCTTCCTGACATGAGCATCAATCCTGATGACATTCATCCCGAGGATCCGCGTCGTATCCATTCAATTTTCGACGAAATACAGCAAGCTGGCCTAGTAGGATCTAGCCGTACGGAAGAGGATACTCAAGAAGACCAGTGCTGGAGAATTGCAACACGCTTTGCAACACGACCGGAAATTCTACTAATACATACTGAAGCGCATTATAACTTTGTGGAGTCTCTCCAAAGTGAGTGACATCTATCTTGGCTAAACTAAGGCTAACCTTTCGTTTAGGTATGTCCGCTGATGAGTTAAGAGAGCAGGCCAGCAAGCTCGATTCGATCTACTTCAACCACTCAACCTACGAATGTGCCAAGCTCGCCGCAGGTGGCGCTATTGAGGCTTGCAAGGCAGTGGTGGAAGGAGCTGTGCGCAATGCAATTGCCATTATCCGACCCCCGGGACATCATGCAGAGAGTACTCAGCCTTCTGGATTTTGCATCTTCAACAACGTTCCGATCGCGGCTCGCGTTTGTCAACATGCGTACCCTGAGACTTGTCGCAAAGTTTTGATTCTAGATTGGGACGTGCACCATGGAAATGGCATCCAGCACGCCTTTTACGACGACCCGAACGTACTTTACATCTCGCTGCACGTATACAAGGACGGTAATTTCTACCCCAATTTACCGGATGGCAATCTCAACTACTGTGGTGAAGGCCCCGGCGAAGGAAAAAACGTGAACATACCATGGGCAGAACATGGTATGGGCGATTCTGAATACCTCTACGCCTTTCAAGAAGTGGTTATGCCCATCGCTACAGATTTCGACCCGGATCTTGTTATCATATCGGCTGGATTTGATGCGGCCGAAGGGGATTTGCTTGGAGGCTGTCTCGTTACACCTGCATGCTACGGGCATATGACCCATATGCTGATGAGTCTAGCACAAGGAAAGCTCGTGGCGTGTCTCGAGGGCGGATACAACCTTCGATCGATCGCCCGTTCAGCGTTAGCAGTAACGAGGGTACTCATGTTGGAGCCTCCGGATCGCTTGCAGGACGACCTTCCTCCCCCAAAGGACAGCGCAGTCCGCACCGTGGAACAAGTCAAGCGCCAACACTCAAAATACTGGAAATCTCTCTATCCGAAGCACCTGGACAAGAACGATCCTGGATACGAAGACACATATCGATTGCACGAAATTATTAGGGAATGGCAGAGCCGGCGCCTCACTTCAGAACACTCAATGGTTCCTCTTCCTCCACTCCAGATCAATAAGTCGGGCCTGGCGCAGACATTCGAGCATAACATCATCGCTACGTAAGTGGAAGGCTCCATCGAAGTGCAAATACTAATCCATTGCAGACCGGACTTCATGGGACGGCACCCTTTGCTCGTGATATTTCATGACCCGCCAAGTTTCCAGGACCATCCTGATCCCGTCACCGGCAACAACGAACTGCACAATACATGGCTTGTGAGTAGGATTGCAGTCTCGCACTGTGTAGTCGCTGACTTTGAACTGAAGACTGATATCACTAAGAGGTATATTGATTGGGCCATCCAAAATGACTTTCAAGTCGTTGATGTCAATATCCCAAAGATTTTAGCGGTTGAGGATGTAAGTCTCACAGTCTGCTGAATTAGAACACTTTGCTAATCTAAACCATCAGCCGGTAATGGGCTATGTAAGATCCGATGACTCTATTGTTCGAGCACAGCAAACACGCGAACTCGCAGGGTATTTGTGGGACAACTACATTGAGTACGTTACTACAATGCATCTTTTGAGTGATTGTTAACGCAGACTTAGACCAAACGATGCGACGCAAGTCTTCTTCATGGGTATCGGAGACGCTTACTTAGGTCTTGTAGATCTACTTAGTCACAATGGTAAGCTATATACCCGAGGGGCGTAAACCAGTAGCACAGGCGCTAACTTTACAGAAAATTGCACGGATTCAGATAGCCCCGTTGAGTGCCTGATCGGCTTCGTCGCAGAAACCACGATCCAGTCGATCAAGCGAGCTACGGATGACACTATCGCGGCCTGGTACTTCGCTGTATGTCAACCAATATCTTGCACCATAACAAAAGTTAACAGCCGCAGCACTCTATGATCTTTGTGAAGAAAAGCCATTTCGTCTGGGATCCAACCCGCCAGCGCAAGATGCGCAAGAAGCTCGGAAACCTTATACAATCTCCCCAGGACACTCTAGACGACATGCTCAATCAGCACTTGGACCAGGTGCAAAGCTTGCTTCTGAAGAAAAAGAGCGAGTTCGAAGAAATGGATGATATCTCCAGTCGTACTGACGAGGAAACGCAGACAATGGCTTCCGGGCTACGCAGCCCACTTATACCAAGCAGATCCCATACCCCCAAAAACATCGAACCCAGCACGAGGCAAGATAACGCGACAAATCTCTCAAAAGGCCCAAGGATGCCACAACTTGGCCTGTTCAATGTGTCCATGAGTCCAAAGACTCCTAGGAGTCCCATGAAGAGAACCTTTTGAGATGGCAGGCTCGTGCATGGGTGGCATCATTCGTGATTTATAGAAATTTCTTTGCATAGCCTGGCGTTCCCTTTGTCGCTTGATGCGCCATTGCACTTCTTGCACAGATCTATGGCATCCCTTCAGACCTGTATCACGGCAACGCGAGCTGATTTTTCAATGTTTTGAGTACGCGCATTGAACATAGTTAGTCCACATATTATGAGTACGTACCCTCCTGACACATCAATGAGGTGACTATACCACCATAAACCTTGGTTGGTCGTGTTGGCTAGGCGGGCGAATTGTAGAGCTTTGCCACGATTGGATCATGGCACTGGTGCTTACGTGAACGCTAAGATACCCATGGATGTCTCTTTCAGGTACCTATCAGGAGTCGTGATCCTAGCCCGGAAATAGCAACCGCTCCGCAACATCCTTCCAAAACCCGCAAGTGCAACACAAAAATTGTATACATGTCTACGGCGTACTTGTACTTGGACGAACTGCTTGTGTCGCCTTTATTTTCTTTCTCCAACAAGTACATCTTGCATCTTTCGAAACCCTGAGAGCTAGCGACACGTTCCCCGCGTTCGGTCCGTTGTTGCTCTGCATGCGCATGATTATCTTTAATAGCCGTGCTGAGTTCAAGCCCCGATGCGCCAAGGTGACGATCTCGCCCGTTTCTCTGCCTCAGCCGCGTTCCGAGTTGCATCGAGCTGAGATGGACTAAGCCTATTGAAGCAAGGCGGCTTGGACTCTAGATGCGCATACCTCGACAACAACGCAGCCAGCTCCACAAGGTCCCCCGCCCGCTTAGCAGACCAGCTGAACGTGGAGCGAATGCTAGTGAGCGAAGTTGAGATGTTGAGTGGGACAAACGCTGATTAGCATACTCGTGAGCATTCGCCTGGCCGGCGCTGCGATTACCTAGATACCTAGAGGGAAATCTGAGTATCAAGCAGGGCAGTCAATGAAAATAGCACAACTCACGACACCAGCACCAACTAACCGCTATTACACCCTGATCTCCTACTCCTCCTTCCTAGTTCTTACTGACAGGCAATGACAGCTGATGAACGGACCCAACTCGATAACCAGCACGTCATGCCTTCACTGTGCGCCTTGAACAAGGGCACTCCTGCGAGATCAGCGCGGAAGTCGTGAACTAGACCGGGTATGCGTGAGAATGGTGGAAGTTTGACCTATCGCCTTGCGCGTGGTCTGAGCTGCGGGCTTTGGGGCTGATTTGGGCGTTACTGCGTATCGGCCTACCTAGCAACATGGGCGGAGCCCATATCTACCCGTGTCTTCCTCAAGGCCCGGGCCTGCCGCTTGGTTGCTTTTCGTTCTGTTTCTCTTCCGAATCGTTCGTTGTCTGCCTTTCAAGTAGGACCGTATTGCTATCGCAACCAGCTGACCACAAACCGGACTAATACCATTCGTGCCAAACCTCGCGACGAATGGTTACTCACTGCCACGGGAATATCAGAGTCGAGTAAGACAAGTCAACGAGCAAACGAACTGCGGGTCGCTTCAAGCCTGCCTCAGCTCTAGGAGAACCTACATAGCGTTTTCCATCGATTGCGCAAAGTGACACTGGACAGACATTCACAATGGCAACCGACAGACCCGCGTCATCAATATCGCCAACTCCCACAGTCTCTGAATCATCAGCGTCGCCTTCGTCGACAGGCTCGAGAGAGCCACAGGTTCATAAGATCAAAGCTGGAGCGGGTGCCTTCAAGTTCGACCCTCAAGAGATTACGAATGTATCAGTCGGCGATATTGTGATGTGGGAGTTTTACCCTCCTGATCACTCGGTAGCGCGGGCAGATTTTGGGAGCGCTTGTGTGCCTTACGAGTATGTCGAGCCGGGCAGAGAAGGCTTCTGGTCCGAAACGCAATGGGTCAACAATACAAACGAGGTGTGTTTTCCCACAAGAATATCCAAAGGCACCCAGCCATACCCAGCCGGTATACTGACATGTGGTCTGCCTAGCTCACATACTTCAACATAACAGTCAATGACACCGAACCGATATTCTTCTACTGTGCGGCACCCAAGTCGTGTATAGGCGAACACATGGTCGGCGTCATCAATCCAAACTCCACCCAAACACTTGCGAAGCAAGTCCAAGCCGCAGCGTCCGCAGACTTTCAAGTAGCGCCGGGTGAACCAATCCCTGGCGAGGCATCTTCTACGCTTCTCAGTGCACCTACATCTACTGCATCACCTCCGCCAAGCGGGGGAGGTGGAGAGGGGCACACACTCTCCACAGGCGCGATAGTCGGCATAGCAGTCGGAGGTGTCGCCTTCCTGGTCATATGCGCCGCACTATTCTTTTTCGTAGGCAGGAGTAAGAGCCTGAAAGAGGCTGTCAAACGGCAAGACACTACAAATCGGGATCCGCACATAAGCCAGCACGACGGATCGACTTACGGCAACGGAGGCCTCGCATCGCCCGGTGTCCAATCTCCTGGCTATGCATCTCCACAACCAACGCAATCGGAGTACGGCTTCACTTCGCCGCCGGGGTACGGTCAACACAACGTAGGAGGCGAGCCGTATCCGGGTGCATGGGGCAATAGCCCCCATCAGCCACACGGCCATTTGAGTATGATGAGCTCTGTCAGTGGCATGAGCCAACAACAGTAAGTAATCTCATTCGTTTTCTTGTGAAAAGCTTGCCCTCCCCCCCTCCCCCCCCATCTGGCCCAAACTTGCTAATAATAAACTGCTCGAGTAGGATCGACCAGTTGAAATACGCGCATTCGAGCACACAGCCTGCTGTCGCTGAGCTGCAAAGTCCGCCGCTGGACCAACATTCGTTTTCGGCTGAGTTGGAGGCTCATGGGCAAGAAAAGGGCGCGCGGTGAAGGGTGTTTTTTATATGGTCAAGCTCTAGAGGGGGCTCTTGGTGCGTTGTTGAAGGCGTGATAGGTACCATGGTCTTGAAACGGGGGATTTTTATTTTCGGGTGTGTTAAAAGGACTTGTATCCACTGTATATAGTAATTGAGAAGCTTTTTGGTGGAGTTTTTTTCTTTCTTTTCTTGGTAGCTTCTAGTGGCTGGTGTTACATTGGGTCAAGGCCATGTGCAACCTAACAAATTTTTTGATGCTAGTAGTGTGTCCTGGATACCCATACCGTTGAAGGCCGGAAAACGATGCAAAGGCGACCAGCTCCTCAAGGCGTACGATTAATACGTATCGTCAAGACACGGGCTTTAAAATTTGCACAAGTTGCATCATCCGCCGGATGGGAATTCAAATGGGAATTCAAATTGGCGTGCGGAAGTCTAGATCGTAAACCTGTTTGCCACAACCAATCTACTCATCGGCCCTTTTTCTCTATCCCTGCCAAGTAGTGTATAAATCGGGCTCAAAGAGCTCGTCGAGTGATGCTTCGTTATGGGCCACGTTTGTCGGCTAACGTGCGGCGGACGGCATGTTTAGTTCTGATTCTTGGGAGTACGATATGGTAAGCAGAGGGCAGCGAATTAGCTAACATGAAGCCGGGCACCGTCACTACGGCGAAGTAGGTGCCCGCAATGATTCATGACCAGTGGAGTCGGAGGGATACGGGTGGCATTGATAGAGTGGCAATATAATGAGGATGAGCGTTGAAGGTATTCCAATTCTGGTAGTGTCGATGGTAGATATGAGGAGCAACGGCTGTCAGGCATCAGCTCGTACGAAGTGTATTGCCGGTACTGGTGGTGTGGATGATCTGGAGGCTTTGTACCCTTCAAGCTAGTGGGTGCGGAAGCTAGTCATCGGACGTGGTTTTGGTTTTCTGGATCTCGTGGGGCTAGAAAACGCCAGAGGAGATCTTGTCCCCAAGTGTGAGGCTTAGTAGTGTGTCATTGGCGGCTATGGACTCCGCTTTAAAGGACGACCAGTGGGTGGAATCGCGGTGAGGAATACATTGTACCCTGCGCAGATGGAGCCACCAGAAGGATTTTAGTGTGTCATGGGTGCGGGCGATGGGGATCCAACCAACACGGCCAATATTAGAACGTGGCAGCACGGCATCGCGCCTCGACTGACAGATGAAGCTTTCTCTTCCGGACGCGCCTTTGTTCCATGGTTCCCTTCCTCTTCTCCACGACGCTACCAGGCATAACGCACCCGCGAAGCTATCCACGCTTGACTATGATGCGGAGCAGCCACCGTGGGCATCTTTCACCCCTCGGACGGTAGACAGAAAGCGTGACTGCGACTGCGAGCAGCACGCTCGAGATGCTCACCTCCTCACCGACCCTATCAACACCCCCCTCACCTAATACCGCATTCCACACGCCTAGTAGCCACCGTCCGTACCATGCCTCGCGACGCACGTCGGCATCCTCCAGCGCCCCCTCGCCCCGCTTTGCCGTGACCACTGTGACTGCAGCCGCACGGCGATTCGACGCGCCTCGCACGCCCAAGCCAGCATTCGCAGCACCTTCACCAGTGCCGGTGTTTGTTCCTTCACCGCAGGGCCAGGGCCAGGGCCGCAAGAGAAGCTACGTCGACCACAGCACCCAGTACACGCCGCCCGGGCTGCCCCCCACCTACCGCCCGCCGCCGACTACGCCCCACGCCCACGCCAGCGACGCCGATAAAGAAAAGAACAGTGCAGCCCCGAACGCGGCGCCTTTGACTGCACCTGCAATTGCGCCTATACCGCGGGGGCCTGCCTCCGCCGCGTCTGCCGTCACGGAGCCTCCAGAGCCTCAAGTGCGGGTACCTCCGCAGCCTGTCACGCCCGCACAGCATGCGCAACCTCAGGGTCGGCGAACGCCGCGGGAGAGCGCATCTTCCGCGATAGCGCCAGCTGTGGTCCCCCAAGAGACAGGCCTTGTCTCGCAGCTGTCTGGCTCGCCCGCGAAGAGAGCGCGACCGCCGGCGCCGAATGTCAAGGTCATGCCGCTGCAGTACGAGACGTGCGACGTGAAAGACCTAGGCGTGCTCATCTCCGACATGCTGATGGAGCTGGTGCGGCTGAACGATGGGTATCCGCTGCGGGATGGCACACTCACAAGATTCCACTCGAGGTATGGTCGTCGAGGGCTTGCTCGAGAAGCATGAGCTGACCAATCTCACCCACAGGGCCCCGCCCGGCATATCAGTTCGCGATTACCTCTCCCGCCTCATAGTACATGCCACACTGTCGCCCCCGATTCTCCTCTCCATGGTCTTCTACGTCGACAAGCTGTGCGCCATGTATCCCGCCTTCACAATCAGCAGCCTGACTGTGCATCGCTTCCTCATCACCGCCGCTACCGTCGCGGCCAAGGGCCTTAGCGATAGTTTCTGGACCAATAGCCTATACGCAAGGGTCGGAGGTGTCAGTGTGCGAGAACTGGCGCTGTTGGAGCTCGAGTTCCTCCATCGGCTCGAATGGCGCATCGTCCCGAAGCCCGAAGCACTCGTAGACTACTACAAAGGCCTGGTCGATCGAGGGGCAGGATACGTCATGGAGAAAGAGCCAGAATCGCAACCGACTGCCAATTCGAACCAGCTGCCGCCTCCTATTGCATCGGCGACGGGCATACATACCCAACAATCAAGCATATAATGACCACGCGCACAATAACTAATCAGTATTATCCCACCATTCCTAACCCTTGCTACGAATGTCAATCGTATGACCGCCGCAGCTTGCTCGGCTGAGCTTCCTATCATTGCCGCGAATCGACAGACACGTACCTGAGAGGTACCTTATCTGTTCTCAACATTGACCGCGCCGTGGTCGCTTCTGTATGGGAGCTTTGGAGGAGGAGCAGGGCCAACTTCTTGGATGATGAGTTGGCGAAAACGGCTCGCCACGAGAGATATCTGGGAGAAGCGTATCCGCCAACGAGGCGTATCTCCGAGCTGCACGTGTTGGTATACTACTATAGAACTTGGGCTATCAACGAGAACCCTGATAAGCGTACATGTACTGCCATCACGGTTCGGCTCGTTGCGGCATACTTCCGGTTGGGAAGCACTTGCCGCTGATAACGGGCCCCTGGAAATGCCTTGAAGCGCCAGATGATAGGGCTACATAGGTACGGCTTGAGAACTAGCCGTACAACGCATCATCGCTGGTCCTGCGAGCGCAGAGTGCAGGTAGCCGCACAGGCGCGTGGACCAACCTGTGATTGTATTATTCGGTAAACAGTACGGAGATCAGTCGCGGAATCAAAGTCCACATACCGAACTGGCCCTGTCCTACTTGCTAAACCTTTCCCCATCTCAGTAGCATAGCTCGAAGATATTCATACTGTTTTCCAATGACTCTTGTATACGCGAAAGCGTGGCAGGGCACTATGCTGGAGCCGCTAACAGCGTCCATCGTGAGTAACGTGGACGAGTAAGATGCGTCGCGCAAGCATACCCCAGTCGTGGCACGCACGACTTCCCAAAGAGTGAGGCTAACACTCTACCTTCTATGGCTCTTCTTTGCATGCCATCGAGCATCGTCTGCGACGTCGGAAGGGATGGGCAGATGCTGGGGCGCAGGAGGACCGAAGAACAAGATGCACTCTCACCTTGGCGACCCGGACGCAGCACCTTGACGTGACCCATTATGTATGAAACCTACCTCCACATCCCTTCTCCACCCCCACTACGCTCCCTCTCCACGCGTTTGCCCTTACGAAACAGCATTTGAGAGGTCGTGTGCCCGCGCTTACCTGGAGCACTCAGCCCACGAGAGGTCATCCCCACTGCCTGCAAACCGCGGCAGACGCGTCTTGCTGTACCGGCAAAGGCGGCGGGAGCAGCGCGCCCATAGTACTATGAGGGTGAGTGAGTAGTCGTCACGAGAGCTCACCCCAATGGATCATTTGTTATGTTTCTTGCTTGCTATTGTTTCACTTCTGGTCTTGCACGAACCCCGTTTACCAGTACTGCGCATCTCTCCATTGCTTGTTGATGGCCTCGCGAAATGCGCCTGACCACAGCACCTTCTAGTCGGCAAAGCAACTAACCCGCAACAACAGAGTCCCGCGTAATTACCTCGACCAGACTGCTATGCGGAAGAGATGAACCCGGAATTCGCCCACTGGGATCATGGCAAACACCACTACGAGAGTAAATGGGGCGCACGGCTTCCAGAAGCTCATGCATCGCCTTGTGCCCTACCGTACGCGTTCCCTGAGCCTTTCCCACAGTTGGCGACCGGGTTTCAGCAATTGCAGCTGGCCAAGGTCCCAAGGACGCGAACAACGCCAGTAGTCTCGCGCACGCGCATCACCAGACATGGCTCGCAACCCAACCCAGTACGCCCGTCCTCTAGCGGAGGCGAGGCCAACATGATTCCATACCGATCGCTTGCCCCACCCCGTCGCTCCGAGTCGTACTCGCACCCCACTCCCCTCGAAGACTTCCGCAACTCGCGACGGTGGCCGCCGAAAGGATACAGACAGGAGGATGCGCTGAACCCAGGAGAGGCAGAGGACCTGATATGCGCTGGAGCGTCGTCCTTCAAGGGATATTGGGATGTAGTACCGAATGCGCCGGCCGGATACGATCGATTCTACGCCGTCATGGAAGCTGAGCATCAGAGCCGGACAGATCGCGCACCCTTCCAGCAGCAAGCCTATCGAGACATCTCTCTCAATATGACGGGCGCATCTGATAGTCAGTTCCCGTGGCTGTCTCAAGAACAGCCTTGTATGGCGTACGCATTCGGAAAGAGCGCAGGAACCACCACGCTCAACTATTGGGTCAGCAAGTCCGGAAGCAGCGGCCCTCCCGCCCAGTTTGCTGGTGACACGAAACCGCGAAAGATCAAGCTCTTGCAGATCTTAGACCGATTACAGAGGCTGGAGAGCGGGCTCAATGAAGATGTCAGTCAACAGCCAGGGGTCCTTTTGGTGTATTGACCTAACTTTTGGTTTCACAGGATCCTGAGGAAATGTATCATTACTTGTACAGCACGCTCATCGAAGACCCGGAGCGATTCGATGAAGAACACCGTCATATCCGGATTGACCAGCAGATTGCGGATCTTATCACAGTGCTGAGCAATCCGCACTGGATAGATTTCTCACTACCGAGGAACCAAGTGGTTGCTAAGTTCTTCGATTCACCCGACCAGCGCAAGAAGCAGGAGTTCTTCCATCAGCTGTTGCTATCTGCGGAATTATACCTTCGGATCCATTCCAGGAACCACACTGATAAGGCGAAACGAAAGCTAATTATGCAGCTCCCGCCTATCATCACCTGGGATCTGGCTGTTGCACAGCGATGGCTTGAGAACATGGAGATTACCAAGACACGGACCTCGTCGACTCAGAGCACCTTCAGTTTTGAGCTAAAGAGCAAGCACAGACAGATAGAAGCACTGAGAGTATTCGCGAAGACGCTAAAATGGCCCAACATGGACGAGATCGAATTCATCCTCGAAGAGCAAGACATGAAAGAGAAGGCGTTGGAAGACCGGTCTGCGGATGCTATGTCGTGGTTCTCAGGCATCATATTGCCGGGCAAGACACTACCATGGCTGATCATGAACAGCTTGATCGACTGTGATCGAGACACTGGTGATGCTCTCAACCACCTGTCACACATGCACCCAGCGTCTGGCTTCCAGTATCGCGCGAACACGTACTGGTCATCTCAATGTATTGTTGGTAAGGTATTGGGGGCTGCACGTGGCGTCAAACAGATTGCAGGATGGGTCGGACCTTGCATATATACCCCAGATCTCAAGCGTACCGAATGTGTCAAGGTCAAACAGTACGAGTCCCTAGATCCCAGGCTCGCTTCTATCGATGTTGAGTCTATGGATCAACGTACGAACCCGCTGGGTCCGATCGATACAAGTTACCCGGTGGACGATTACGAAGTACCTATGCCGGACACGGAAGACGTTACCGACCTAATCAGAATGGAGAAACTCAGCTTCAAACCAATGAAGGCGTCGACTGAGTCTCCTAGGTCCGGAGCGCCGCTGACGTTTGATGCGGCCATCTCCTTCGCATGTGGCGGGGAGAGCTGGCCAATGGGGCTGCGATACGATGTTGACTTTATCCACGCTTTTCCGTGTCACCAAGGTCCTCATGGTACGTCGCGATGCGCGGAATAGACGGTGCAAGTCGATACTGACCTCCTTAGTTCTCTTCTACGACTTCCCCTACAAAGCCATCAAAATCGACGACGGCCTCGTAGACATGCACGATTGGGGCCACCAATCTGGTCGTACTCCTCGGCCGACGTCGTCCAAATCCTCGCCAGGGAAGAAGGCCGTAGTACTCGTAAACGAGGATAAGAAGAGCGCCCACGAGCAAGTGACAAACGTGCTCGCCATCGAGGCCCTCGGCGTGAGCGACAACGAGGTATTTGCTAGGGCTTGGTGTGCGCATCATGG
This sequence comes from Decorospora gaudefroyi, assembly GCA_010015605.1. Taxonomy (NCBI): domain Eukaryota; kingdom Fungi; phylum Ascomycota; class Dothideomycetes; order Pleosporales; family Pleosporaceae; genus Decorospora; species Decorospora gaudefroyi. Next base: position 71,769 of record ML975324.1, read on the forward strand.
TCACAGTGCAATTGTTGCCAACGTAAAAGAGACGTGCATGGCGTGTGCGATCCGAGAGGCATATGCGGCGTGCGTTTCGGTTGTCATTCTTACGGAGGGTGGCATCGTGAAGGAGAATGACACAGAGGTGTATGGGTATGCTTGAGGCGTTTCTATGAGTTTTGGCGTTTATTTTTTTTCACGGGCATTTGCATCGTACGCGGAGCTGCTTTGGCACTCTCTCGCACTAACGGACGTGGCATTTTCTTATGTATTGGGTTGTGACTCTGGAGGCGCCTTACGACGGTAACGTTTACTGGATCATGGGGATCATGGGCTATGGATATGTAGTTATGTGTTATGAATGTACACGTTTACCCTGCCACCTGCATGTGCGATTTCATTGTGGCGCAAGCTGCGAGGCCCATGGGCTGATCACGTGCTGATAACGTCTATCGCGTCTGCTCTGACGTTTGCGCCGCGCCTGAAGGTGGCACTCCGCTGGTAAAGCTTACCCTGCGTGTGCGTGCTTGCCTCTCACGCCTCTCTAGCCCTTGACAGCCTGCTTGTGCGCCCGGCACCAAACTTCCTCGCATGGTCCTGCACGACAGCCGTTCATCTCTCTTCTTTTGTCTTCTGTCAACGCCATGGGCCGGTCAACGATACCTTCCGCTCTCAGCGAGCTGTCGAACCCCAGCACACCCGAGGCACAGGTGGCAGCGCTCCAGAAGCTGAAGAACGAGATTGTCGGCCATGGCCAAAGGAAGGAGCTGGCTGTGACACATGGCGTGGTAAAACCGCTCGCCGGTTTGCTGCGCGCAGAAGCCAGGAGGGGAGGAAAGAGGAGAAGGAATGTCACGAATGGACACGGGTCGGGTCACGCTAGCGAGACAAGGCGGGGTGTTGAGCAATGGACGACCGAGGACGAGCTGCGGTTCCAGGCGACGCTCGTTGTCGGCAGTCTTGCGAATGGTGAGAGCTCGCGCGCCGCACCGCACCAGAGGCCCTGTTTCGGAGAATATGCTGGCTGACAGTGGAGTTTATAGGTGGTCCAGCCTTCGTCGCTCCGCTGCTAGCAGGCCATGTCCTCCCTCCGTTACTCGAAGCGCTACGACCGAGCGAGACGCCCGCAAAACTGGTCACCACCACCCTCAAGACGCTCAACCAGATTGTTGACGCCATCGCCCAGGAGAAGCCATGGCTGGGCATGTCGGAATCGTCTTCGAGATCGTCCCTCGCCTTCGCCGTCAACGAGTCGATATATACCAGGCTGGTCATTGAGAGTCTCGCCGAGATCCTGGCGCAATCGGCAGGGACGATCAAAGTCAACCAGCAGATCGAGTCTGTGGTATGCCTCATCATGAAGACGTGCCGGGACGAGTACCAAAAGAAGATGCTTGTAGACGCGGGAATGTTGGATCTATTGGCTGACAAACTTGCTGCTGTTGCTGCGGCAGACGACAGCATTCCTACCACAGAAGCAAGGCGTTCGAATCGCGAGCCATTCCCCCGCGGTTGTCTGTCTGAGCTCTTGGAGACCATATCCGCTATCATCAAGGATTCGCATTTCTACACCGCACGCTTCCTCTACTCGCAGTCCATACAGCAGCTCTTCGGGTGGCCCAAGGAACGCTCGACAGCCACTCTGGAGGGAAGCAACACATCACAAGCGTCGTCCTGGGATAAACTAATACCACGGGTACACACAATGGCAAGCAAATCCGATCCATACATTAAGCAATGGCCGGCTCTTGGTGCTTACCCCTCTGTGACTGCGGACAGCTACTCCCGGTTGCCAAGCATGGAGTCGCTGCAGCAGACTTCAGGCCGTAGCGTCATCACAGACGAATCAGAGACGCCACTTTTTATATGGCTGATGTACGTAGCGCGCCGAAGCGAGGGTAGGGAGCGCCTATCTGCTTGCTGGTTACTAGCCTTGCTGAAGAAGTTTGGCGAGCGGTGGCCCTTGAACGACCCCTCAAAGACGACACGGGAACGCCACTTTTCGTATTTGATCATTCCGCTAGTCGAGAAGATGATCGAGGAGTCTAGTCCGACATCGGAACAAACGAAAAGGGCCAGTACCCTCAGTCCGTCGGCAAGAGACGAGATGCGCTTTGTGTTGGAGCGATCTCCAATTGTACTCGCGGAGCTCGTAGCGGGAAACAAATCGCTTCAGACGGCGGCTGTTCACGCTAGGACCCTACCGACACTCATCCAGACTCTCAAGAAATCATTTGACATACCTGCAACATCGTCAAAACCCCTTTGGCAACCAAGGTCATCCTCACATGAAGTCAAGGACCCAACTCTTGATCCTGCATCCTCTACACTCGGTAGAGCCGGCCTTAGTCCGGACTTACTACATGCTTTCAAATATCGGGAGAGCATTTTGTTAGCACTGGCAGCGATAGCTGGCGACCAAGATTCGTTAAGAAAAATGGTAATAGAGATGGGCGCTGCAACACACATCATTGAAGCCCTGGTCCCCTATTCCGAAAGCAATGAGCAGAGTAACGCCTCGTCTGTGAGGGAGGGCAACCCTGATTCGGTGCTCATCGCTGCCTGTAAAGTTACGCGCTCACTTTCAAGGTCTGTCAGTGTGCTTAGAACAAGTCTCATCGATCACGGCGTTGCACAGCCTGTCTTTGAACTTTCAACACATCCCAACGTCAAGGTACAGATTGCGGCGACGGAAGTCATCACCAACTTGGTGCTGGATGTCTCACCTATGCGGACGGTAAGTCGAAGCTCGATTTTTCATGCCATCCAGAGCTAACCAGTCGCCAGGAGATCCTTGAATCAGGGGTTTTGGCAACGTTATGCGAACAATGCCGGTCTGCGAACTTTGACTTGCGCTTCGGCAGCCTCTGGGCTCTTAAACATTTATGTCTAGGGCTACCACATTCCATGAAGATACAATGTCTTGATGAGCTTGGCGTCGGTTGGCTTGTACAAGTCCTCAACGGCGAGCCGTCCAAGCCGGCGATGGGCACGCCCAATGCAGTCGGCGAGCAAGTCGACATTCTCAATGCGGTGGATGAACCACACATGGATGTAGATGACGAGCCATCATCGGAAGAAGACGATGATGCAATGACAGAAAGCATACCATCTATGCGCCGGCACCAGCGCCCTGGCTCTCGATACACAAGTGCGACGAACATTCGAGATCGATTACAACAAATCAAGAACGATGAGCAAGACAATAGGCTCAACGGCGAGCGCGACGATATTCGTATCCAGGAGCAAGCCCTGGATTTTATTCGAAATTTCGTCTCCGAAGATAAAGCCTCCGGTGAGATGATCGACCACCTCCTCAAAACCTTTGGGCACAGCCGGTTCTTCGAACTCCTCGATGCTAAGATCCGACCAAAGAACCCTTCCTTATCTAACCCATCATCGCAAACACAAGCCAGTTCCAACACGCCTAGCTACTGGCCCAGTAACACACACCGCACACCCTTCTCCTCTTCGACAACTCCTGTGACTCAACCAAACTGGGCCGCCTATCCATCCACCGAGCTTATCCTAGCCACAGTCTACATACTCGTGCATCTCGCCAATGGCCGCCCAGCCCATCGCTCTCTCCTCATCTCCCAAACAACACTCATGCAACACATTCTCCCACTCTTCACACATCCGCGTCGGGACATCCGTGTTGCATGTGCATGGATGCTGCACAACCTTGTCTGGGTAGAAGACCACACCGACGAGGCAGCGACAAGGGAACGAGCCATCAGCCTGAGGCAACTGGGCTTTGAAGAGGGCGCACGAGTACTCGGCCGTGACATGGATCTTGATGTCAAGCAGCGCGCAGTGGTAAGCATTGAGCAGTTTGATAAGCTGCTCAATGGCGGGCTCAGTCGAAGTGGATTTGCGAGCCCTAGCGGGTTCGGGGGCGGAGACGGTGGTGTCGGGGGCTTGAGTAGTATGGGAGGGAGGTTAGGCGGGCTGCATGGGTGGCGGCACGATTCTAGGGGTTGATTTGAGGGAGGTGAACTGGAAGCGCAGTCGGCGGGGGGATGGGTGCGGCTTTATGGCGTATAACTTTCCCGATCCATGTGTTACTGATACGCTTAGCTTTTGGCAAAGAAATTGTACGATACAAGTTTTATTGAGGCAACAAAGGAAGATGTGTTGCTGTTTGTTGCGTTGTATGTTTTTTTTTGATTGTGAGTAACTATGTGGAGAGTAGAATTGATTTATTTATCTATCTATCCTTGCTTCTTTTGTGGATGGAATACATTGTAGTTGCCTTTACCAATGGAGATTATATGCCAATCTCTGATATAGGCCTAGGCTCTGCGGCCGCGTTTTTCTTTTCTTTTCCTTTTTTTCCTTTCCTTGTGTTGGTCTACGCATGCTTTTCTCGTTTTGAGGTCGCAGTAGGAATGTGCTCACTCTTTTCTCCCCATGTTGGCTTGATATGTAGTTAGGGTGTCTTGATTTTGTTTTTGGGAAAGAACGTGTATGCATGTCTGAAGAGACCTCGCCTCGATTTGTTACATGTTCTCTTTTAACTCTTGCGTAACGTTAAAAACGTAGCTGTGTAAAACCTCGTTATCAACACTTAGACACACCGTCTATCGAACCAGAAACAAAAAAAAAGTTGAAAAACAGGGTATCATGTCCAAAACGTACGTCTCACAACTTAACTACCTTCCACTCCCCAAGATCCATCTTAGCCAGCTGGCCTCCCAGCGGGCCCTGCACCTCTCTGCCACCAGCCCAAACCTTCTTCCCAGCCCAATACTCAATGAAGCCCTCGGGGCCCGAAACAATCACCAACTTGGAGCCCGCGACCGCCGTCGTCTCTTCGTGGGGTCGCCGCCTCCTAATCCTGCTCTCCACATCCGCCGGCCGAATAAACTCGCCCTCCTCATCCACAAAATAATCTACACGCAGGCCCCTCGTCGCAGCCCCACTTCTCATCTTCAGCGCTTCCAGCTCTCGGACAAGAATCCCTTTCGTCTGCTGCTCGTCGTCCGGCGGGCCCCGTTGTGTCTGCACCACCACCCCATCATCCGTCTCACTCCCCCTACTACTGCCACCACCACCACCAAACAAGCTCCGAGCCCACCCCACACGCATCCGTTCCAGCGCCGACTCCACACGCGCATCACTAACCCCACCAACACACTCCTCGCGCCTCCGATTCGCCCACAAGATCTCCATCCTACTCCCCGTTCTGCGTCCCAGCGCTTGCGCAACCTGCATCGCAGGCGCAATGCCCGTCCCGCCCGCCAGAAACAGCACCTCGATGATGTCGCGCGGGAGCTGGAATTCCGTGTTTGGGCCCCGCACTTCGAGCGTGGCGTGTGCGGGGAGGGCGTGTAGGTAGGTCGATACTTCGCCGGCGGTTTCGTGCCGGATTAAGAGTCGCATGTCTTGGGGTGTGTCGTCTTTGGGTTGTTGAGCGGGTGCGGGTGGGAGGGGTGTGTAGGCGCGTGCGATTTGGAGTTGGGGTTGTTTGATTTGGACGCTCCATATGCTTCGTTTTTGGACTTGTTTTACGCTTTCGGAATCTGTGGTGGCGTTGGTGTTGCGTAGCGTGAAGATGGCGCTTGTGGGTGAGACGGTCTGCTTGTCGACTAGTGTGTAGGGTGTGAATGTGTGCGGGTTTAGTGAGGCGTTGGATGGGGTTGTTGGTTTGCTGGTTTGGTAGATTGTGCCGCCGACCGCTGCGGAGGCTCCTGTGATGAGCAGGGGGGCTGCTCGTTGTTTTAGCCAGGACATGGCATGTGGCGGGGTTTTGTGTACGCCTGGCAAGAAGTTATGTTCATCACTTCGTTGGTGGGCTTGGGCATCTTGAAGATGACGTGTGGTCAAAGCGTGCCGAGGTCCATTTCGAGTCCATACATTTATTTCAGGGTCTACCTATCTGGATGTATGTAGGCCCTCCAAACATTTGCGACTCCCACGTCAAGCTCGCCCATCGCTAACGGTGCAGAGACGACTCTTTATGGTTTATATCCAGAAGTTTCCATTCCACAACGTGACGGGTATGGTACAAGTATATATACACCTTGACTACCTCAGACCCATTCCCTGGGGTTCTTCAACACGTCTATCAGCCTCTCCTCTCTGCTGCCCTTTTCAGGTTCATGCATGTACTGCCACCTCGCCGTGAGCGGTAAGCTCATGAGGATGCTCTCCACCCTTGCACCCGGCGTATTCAACCCAAAGGCGGTCCCTCGGTCGTGCACCAGATTGAATTCGACATATCGCCCTCGCCTGATCTGCTGCCAGTGCTTCTGCTCCTCTGTGAATGGCATGTCCTTGCGCCGGTTGATGATGGGCAGGTAGGAAGGCAAGAAAGCCGACAAGCAATCCTGCACAAAGGAGAACAGCTGCTCCTGGTCCTTCTCCGTCTCGTCGAGATCATCGAAGAAGATGCCGCCTACACCGCGTGTCTCGCCCCTGTGCTTGTTGTTGAAGTACTCGTCACACCACTTCTTGAAGCGGGGGTAGTATGCCTTGTCATGCTTGTCGCAGGCTTGTTTGATGGCGCCATGGAAGTGTATCGCGTCTTCGTCGTAGAGATAGGAAGGTGTGAGATCGCATCCGCCGCCATACCACCACGCATTTGTATTGCCAAACTCATCGGCCGTCTCGAAGTACCGGTAGTTCAGGTGTACGGTTGGCGCATTGGGGTTGTGAGGGTGGAGGACCATGGACAGGCCTGCGGCGAAGAACTCGAGCGAATCCACGTCAGGATCGAGGGCTTTGTGGTTTGCGCGCATCTTCTGGATGGCGGCGCGGGGCAGGCGGCCGTACACGACTGAGGTGTTGACACCTCCCTTCTCGAACACTTTGCCGTCCTGTAGTACGCAGGTGATGCCACCGCCGCCTTCTGCCCGTTGCCAGGTGTCGATCTTGAACTTTGTGCCGTCCACCTTCTCCAGCTCAGCTACGATCTGTTTCTGGTGCTGCTTGATGAATTGCTCCATTCGGAGCCGCATAGGCGATTGCTCGGACACGCCGTTCTCGCGCTTGAGGAGGGCGTCTTTCTCGGCAATAGTAGGTGCTTCCGTTTTGACCGGCTCCGGCTCGCTTGTCAACTGAGACTTGGTTAGTAGGTTGTCTGTAATGCTTCAGGCGCCTCTGCTCACCATGGAGTATACCATAGCCACCATCAGGGGCAAACACAGCAGCCGTAGCCTGTTCGGCCATTTGCTCGGTGGCGGGTATCGCCATGAGTCCAATGCAATTTGCTTCGCTGCTTTCTTAGGTTGAGGTGACTCGACCTGACGCGGACTCGACGAATGCAATTGTCTGCTGCGAATCTGATGTGCGCGTAGTGTTGGTCGGGGCGCGTGGCCGTGGGGAAGCTCAAGAGCTCTTGAAATGCGGAAAGAGGGTCTGAACGGAGGCATTGTTGCAACCGCCGGTCTCGGGAGGGGGTGTGAGGCTATGGCACAGTCATGGAAAAAAACTGGAAATTCGATGAGCTTGAGGTTGTAAAGATGGATTATATTACCCCGTAGATTTGTCGGCTAGTCGTCTGCGGTAAAACTTGTCAAGCATCACACCATGGTGGGCGCATCACCATCGGGGCGCATCACCATCGGAGCGCCTCGGTACTAGCGGCGGTACCTGCATGATGCAAACACGCCAAACGCATACACGGGATTAACGGGATGGTACGTATAACTTTCAGTCTTGAAGCCTAAGATACGACAAGGCGCCAGCGAGCAGGTGTCGAGGATACCTATCGTAGTCTGTAGATGACTCAATACCTACATGCCGCGGTCATGGGACCGAGCGAGTGACATGGTTAGCAAGGCGGTCAGCACAGCCATACAGAGGAGTCACAAGTCACAACCAGCGCGCAACAAAGAAAGGGCGGTGCTAGAAGAATCAAGGTCGGCTGTGAAGCGTTTGGTAGTCGGCTGCGTCGTGTTCCATGGATGACTCTGGGTCGTTGGTTATGTAACGTCCCCCAGTGATGTTCGCAGTCTCACAGCCCCGCCCTTGCTGCCTGCTTAAGTTCCCACACCGCTGCACTCTCCATCCTCCATCCAACCTGTACCTCCGCCACACCACCTTACACCACCCGCTCAACTCACAGTGCCCTCACGCTTCCCATTCCACGCACAAACACACACCTCCACAACACCCTTATCGCTCCCCAAGATGCGTTCCAAGTTCAAGGACGAGCACCCGTTCGAGAAGCGCAAGGCCGAGGCGGAGCGCATTCGCCAGAAGTACAACGACCGCATTCCCGTACGTTTGCACCTACTCTCCCAGTTTCGCGTGGTGGGCAGCAGCTAATAGAGTGCAGGTTATTTGCGAGAAGGTGGAGAAGTCTGATATCGCAACCATCGACAAGAAGAAGTACCTGGTCCCCGCCGACCTGACCGTCGGCCAGTTCGTCTACGTGATCCGCAAGCGCATTAAGCTGTCGCCTGAGAAGGCCATCTTCATCTTTGTCGATGAGGTACTGCCGCCCACCGCTGCGCTCATGAGCTCAATATACGAGGAGCACAAGGACGAGGATGGCTTCCTGTACATCACGTACGTCACTTCCTTTGCATCTTTATATCGCGCCTATGCTAACGCTACGACAGGTACTCGGGCGAGAACACGTTCGGCGAGGCCATCTAAGGACGCTCTCCCTCCCGCTTTCTCCTTATCTATCTGTTATCGAGGGTGTGGCGAACTCACGGGCGTTATCGGATTACGGCTTCTTTATTCTTCATGACAACACCATACTGGGCTAGGGTGATGGACGGGTACTCAGCATGGAGGTGGAGCGGCGCGGCGGCTATCGCGTCACCGCTCAGTGCAGGCAATACTCTGAGTCTGGGACGACCAAGCGCAGGACCTTTTGAACGCGGGTGCACAACAGCTTGAATCTACTTGCACAGGCACGCTTCACGGACAGGGGCGTGGCGGTTGGACAGATAGATGGACTTCTTCCCTTGCCCTCCACCTGTAGTTTGAACATTCCATTCTAGCCCAAATGCACCGGAAATAATTGGAGAAGGACTCAGCTGCTCACCGTGACGTTTATCCAAATGTACCTCGTGAGAGCGCATTCGTACCTGATCACTCAGCGTGACATGCGGCTCATCCGGCATGACCGCCATGACGACATCACCCGTCCCACAAGACACCAGGGCAGCTCCACAGCTGCTCTATGCAAGCAGAGTATGGCTGACAAATGCGACATCTCTTGGGTGCTATGTATAAGCGACAAGAAGCTTCCTGGACGGGCGTTTCCGTCTCCCACTCAGGAGCTGAGGTATTATGTATCCGCATGGCGCGCTAATGCCTGGAGGCTGGGGAAGCTGCGTGGTGCACGAACCATGCTAAATGCGGGTCGTCGGACGCGAGCGAAGGAATTTGAAAGAGCATCAGGACTTTCAACAACGCACTCTCCTATTCTAAGCTAATTTCTGCGTGTTTTATCCGTCCTTCCATTCTTCCACCAAAGCGTGCGCGCACGAGAAAGAGTCCCGTTCCACAAACCATGGCGCCCCAGTATATAATATCAAAGTACGCTTCCCTCAACCCCCCTTCCCCCCACTTCCACTTCTAACTACCTATAATGACTGACTGACTCCCCTTCCTTCTTAACCAGACGTCTCGACCCCGTGTTCGCCATCTCGATCGGTCTCGCTGCAGCTTTTACACGCATCAATCGCGAAGAGAAGGAGAGGGGGAGATCGATGTCTGAGAGCGTGGAGGTGGTGAGGAGGAGGTGGAGGATTGCGTGGGAGGGCGCTGGGGAGGGGGGGAAGAGGCTGTGAGCCGTCTTCACACATATAAGACGACAGCAAAGATACCTACCCTGCCATCCTACGTACGCCAGTCTCTAGCGCCTGAGAAACGGCGCAAATACACGGACATTGGCAAATTCCGACACCTACTGCGTATACGCGCCCGTCAGCTTGCTCCTCGTTCATGTCGAAGATTGCCATCGTCGTCAAGATTAGCTCGCAAGTTAGTTCTCGTATGGGCTTGGAATCGTCCCTGTCAGCGCATCACCCGAGCATGTGGACTATGCTCTTCGGTTCTGTATGTTTGCTGCTGGCTCGGGAATTGTCGGTTCGTGCTAGGAAGATGGGGAAGGCGGCAGAGTTATAACTTGCTGGGCAGATTGCCCCGAGGCCATACACACCATCATTGCGAGTACGACGGATCAACATCTGGGTTCCTCTACTTACCGTTGAGGCGTGAGCAACTTACTTAACTGATCAAGTGAGACTTTATATAGTCGTTCAAGGCCAGTCTGCACGTCCCGTCATTATTTGAAAATGTCTCAATCCTCATATTCACTCCTTCGAGAAACCCCATGTAGAGAGTGCATCATGTCTATGATTTGTTCGCAATGGTGTCTCCGCCAAGAGACGGCGAACGTTAGAACTTGGACGTGGCGTCTCGGTACCTAAATCCCTGTCCGGCATTCTGGGTTGTCAGCGGTCCGACATCACCCCCTCAGCACTTCACGATGCTCACCTGCCGTTCACCATTGCCGATCCTCAGCAGGATTGTTCTAGTTCATGACCAAGACATGCACACTCCGAACAGCTCAATGGTCAGCTCAACGGTGAAGCCTCCGATCATCGACCTTTGCGCAGCCAAGCGCTCGAGAAATGCACACATCTGCAAGAGGCCCAGTCAACGGTGAAGTCTCCGAGCTGCCATCGTCTGGCTTACCACACCAAGAAGGTAGGATAGACTTCTTGACCAATCAGACTTCATCCTAGTCGCAGGAGATGAAAGCTCCACTTGTTTGCACGCGACGTAGACCCTGGCGCAACGCTTAACCCAACTGTCCTCTAGACCCCGCAGAATTTTATGCTTAAAGACCTTCTCGAGTCCCACCACCCCATGTTACGGTAGCAGTTCCCCGGATTCTTTACTTCGATTCTGCCTGCTGCCTGCAGCTTGAGAGTTGAGTGGAGCGGTGCTGCTCGACCCCACTAGCGTCCCGAAATCAGTTACAAGGATCGCCACCGGCCCGATTGACGTTCGCATTTGGATAGTGGAGGAAAGCGAACATGGCGGACGAGAAGGAATTCCAAAGCCCAATCACTCCGTCGGCGGTGGGCAACGACCATGACCACGATGTCGACCACAAACGTGCGGCGAACAGAGTCATTAACGATGCGCGGAACGCGACGATGAAAGAACACAATATGACCCTTCTACAGGGTATCAAACTCTATCCAAAAGCTATCGGGTGGTCTGTCCTGATTAGTACCTGCATCGTCATGGAAGGTTACGATGTCTGTCTCTTGAATAACTTCTTTGGCTTCCCACAATTCAAACGAAAATACGGCGAACAGCTCCCGGACGGCTCGTGGGAAATTCCAGCACCGTGGCAAGCAGGACTATCGAACGGTGTAATTGTGGGTGAGATTATCGGACTCTTCCTTAACGGGTATATCAGCGAGGCGATAGGGTATCGCTACACTGTTATGGGATGTCTGTTTTTGATCATCGCTTTCACGGCCATATTCTTCACAGCGCAGACGGTGGTGCATTTGCTGGTAGCAGAGATTCTCTGCGGTATCCCTTGGGGTGTTTTCCAGACGCTCACCATTACATACGCTTGTGAAGTTTGCCCTGTCGCTCTGCGCGGATATTGTAAGTCTCCTCGCATTCACTTCAACAAGCAACCACTAACAATCTCCAGTGACGACATATGTCAACTTCTGCTGGGGCCTGGGCCAGGTCATAGGGGTTGGCGTCATCCGCTCCATGGTCAACCGAGACGATGAATGGTCCTACCGGATCCCGTATGCTCTTCAATGGATGTGGCCCGTTCCGCTCATCATTGGCGTCTTCATGGCCCCGGAATCTCCATGGTGGCTAGTACGCAAAGGCCGACTGGAGGATGCAAAGAAGTCCCTCCTACGACTCACCAGCCTGAACCGCGAGACGGATTTCGATGCCGAGGAGACGGTGGCAATGATGGTGCATACGACCGCCCTCGAAGAGCAGATCACCGCGGGAGCAAGCTACTGGGACTGCTTCAAAGGCACCGATCTGCGCCGCACAGAGATTGTGTGCATGGCGTGGGCGATTCAGAATCTGAGCGGAAACGCTTTCTCGGGATACTCGTCCTACTTTCTGCAACAGGCAGGTTTACCTCCATCCACATCGTACGACTTCGCAATGGGACAGTACGGTATCAACATGGCAGGTGTGTTTGGTGCCTGGTTCCTCATGAAATCAGGATTCGGCCGACGAACACTGTACCTTGGCGGTCTCTGTGGTCTCTGCGTTATGCTTTTCGTCATGGGCTTCCTCGGATTAGTGCCCAACTCCCAGCGGGAAACCGGGGCGATGGCTACCGGAGCGATGATGATCGTATGGGCTATGTTTTATCAGCTTACTGTCGGTACTGTGTGCTACTCCCTGGTCGCAGAACTCTCGACCCGTCGTCTTGCCATCAAGACTGTGGTATTGGGTCGTAACCTCTACAACGTCATCGGCATCATCACCTCCGTTCTGACACCATACATGCTGAACCCTGGAGCTTGGAATTGGTAAGGATCACTTGCGACCGCACTCTTCTTTCACTACTAACTCCCATACCAGGGGTAACTACGCCGGATTTTTCTGGGCAGGCTCCTGCTTCCTCAGCATCATCTACACCTACTTCCGACTGCCCGAGCCCAAAGGTCGCAGTTTTGCGGAACTGGACCTACTCTTCGAGAAGAAGATCAGCGCGCGCAAGTTTGCGAGTACACAGGTCGACGTATTTGAAAATACGCACTTGGAGGGCACGCGCGTTTTCGACAGGTATGAAGAGAAGGCCGATGCTGCTGTGAGAACCGAATCCGTCGCTGCTGGTAATACGAAGGTGTAATAACGGAATATTGTTAGGGTGCGATGTAACAAGTCGCGGATTCGCCAAAGGGAGGGTGGATGAGTCGCTGGATGAGTTGTAGGCACATGAGTGAATTTTGATTAATGTAGGTGTACGAGCAGCCAGCGCACAGAGTTACTGTAACGCTGAATGACGAGAAATGGAGATGTTGAACAAGAGGGCTATAGAACTACAGGTACTGGATAGTATGAGGTCACTTTCGTGGTTAGTGCTCGCGCAATATTTCCCCATTTTGATCGGTCCGGAAACACCACTTCACGGCAGCCTTGACAGCCATACCTTGCCTCGGCCTCAGATCCTAGCTCTGTCGCAGTCTTTCAAGGATAGCAGACGTCTCGAAAAGGTCGATTGCCAAACATGTTGTGTCTCGTTTCGGATGTGTCGATTGGTGAAACGCTAGGGGGACGGGGAAGGGCATGCGCCACCTCCAAGCTCGATAGGTTGGTGGTCGATCGCGGAAACTAGTACCATTTGGCAAGCCGGCCACTTGGAAACACTGGGGTTTTCTTGGCTGTTTTGCTTGTTCTGACTTGGCTGTGAGTGTGGTTGGTATGGCTGGATTATTTGGTGGCAGTAAAGTTAGGGCTCGATTAGGTACGGGCAGCTCCCGTAGTGATTTTGTCTGCGCCGTAGAGAAAAGAGCGTATGTCTTGGGCAGCAGGCCAGGAAACGCAGACAAACCTACGATTCACGTAAACAGTTCTTCCACATCATTAGGTAAGCATGAAGGACCCAAACGACTGTTCAAACTTAGTCTAGCGGTCAATCTCGAAACCCCAAACACTGCGTTTCGCCCACTCCACTTCTCGCATTGAAAAGTTTCCGCCTCGGCGCAAGCATCTTTGCAGCCACTCGTCCTCAGGCACGCCATGAAACTTGAATTTCGAACGTCGGGCACCTCTCAGAGCCTGGAGATCACCCTTGCGCCTCGGCCAAGCACGATCCGGAAACGACCACATGTAGCCAAGCATGTTTGGCCTTTACAAAGAGGTCTGCTGTTGGCGCACGGTACGGCCATACCCGTGGTAATTTTGGCACGGCTACCACGGTGGTAAGAGATGCCGAGTGGAGAAGTGGGCGGCTATCCGGGCTAGATGATGGCAGTGTGTAGACACGGATCGAGAAGACGAAATGTATATAAGCTTGTGTCCAAGGCGGCTCTCTACTATCATCATCAACTCATCAACTCTTCATCTTCTCTTCACTAATAATCTCATCTCTCTTAAGCCTGGTGCTTTCCATTCTCATCACTCTCTCAATCTCTCTCATTAAGAACTTACTTCCTTAATTCCACGAGTTGATCTCTCCCTCATTCATACAAAATGCATTTCTCACCAGCACTCGTCATCGCCTTCGCGGCTTACGTCTCCGCCCACGGTGTGGTCACCGAGGTCAAGGGTGCCAATGGCGTCACCATGCCCGGCCTGACCCTCCAAGACGGAACTCCTCGTGACTGCTCTTCCAAGTAAGTTTATTAGATATCACATGCTTTGGCTTCGGAAACTAATAGGTAATTCAGCGGCTGCGGTTCTCAGGCCGATACTGCCATCATCCGGGACAAGGAAATTGCGAGCGGCAAGGCCGGTCCTCTCGGTCGCACTCAGGGCAACGGCGTTGTTGATGCCGCCGTCATGGTTGGCGCTTTCATGGGCCAGGGCGCTGCTCCTCCTGCCAACCAGGGAGCCTCTGGCAGCGTTGGTGTTGAAGACAACATCCAGATGCCAGCTGGTGCTGCTGGAGGCCAGAAGCGTGGCCTTCTCGACGGTCTCCTAGGTGGAGGTGCTGCCGGTGGCGCTGCAGGCGGCGCTGCTGGTGCCACTGGCATCGCCGGACTTCTCGGTGGAGGTGGCGACAAGGTCAACGGCCCCCCAGAGGCTCGCGTCGCAGCAGCTGTCGGAGCGGGCGCAGCGAGCGGCCTCCCCACCTGTGCTGATGACGGCACCGTCACCATGACCCTCCGCCAGGTAAGCCACACTCCCTAACTTCCTACCGATCACGCCATTAACAACAGCATCCAGATCAACCAAGATGGCGCCGGTCCCTTCACCGCCGATGTCGACGGCACCTCCGGCGGCACCGACGAGGCTGCCATGCAGCCCGCCACCATCACCAAGGACGTTCCCGGACTCGGTGTCCAGGGCATCTCGCTCGCCACCAACACCGAATTCGACATGCAAGTGCAAATGCCCGCCGGCATGACCTGCGACGCTACCGTCGCCGGCACACCCAACGTCTGCGTCATGCGCGTCCGCAACGGTGCGGCGGCCGGTCCCTTTGGCGGATCCGTTGCCTTCACTCAGAGCACCGCTGCCAGGAAGCGTGCTATTGCCTACAAGCTCAAGAAGCGCATGGAAATCGGCAACAAGAACTAAGAAGACGTTCGTTCGCCTTTTTTTTCTTCTTCTTCACGGCAGAACCTGTAGATAGATATGTTTCTGGCTTGATGTCAGTTTCATGATGGCGGGACGGACTTGGGATGGCTGGATGGGGAGTGCATGGATATAAACTGGATAATGTAACCCAACGATGGGCATTCTCGGGTCTTGATCTGGGAGTGTTTGCATAGTAATAGGATTGCTTATCATTCATTTGGCTTGTGTCTTCAGTGCTCTTGTTTTGCGTCTTGATTGCTGGTTGACCTTTTACCATTTCATAGAGTAAAAGCTGCGGGATCAAGAAGCCGATTTCGTCAGGTGAACTACCCAGGCACCGTAAACAGGCGCATGTTGGGGCTGACATGCCCGCAAGATATAGTGAAATGATGGTTTGAAGATGAAGGAAGATGCAGATGTTCTGGTGTGTTCCCTGTTGCTGAGTCGAGTGTCGCTGAGGTGAAAGTTCTCAGACCCACTCGACTAAGCTCTAGATAGACTAGCTTAGGACTAGCGGACCCACTTGGGCTGACTGCAAAGCATATCAACCTGCAGCTGGAACCATCCATGGTTATTTGCTCACGTCGTAAATTTCGAGATCCCTCTGACTATAAAGGCGTAGTTTGCCGGCTCGTACAGTTCTTCGGGCTCCATCCTCTCGACCTTGCCCATACTGATATGGAAGCGCCAATAAAAAAGACAACCGGAAAACCACGCCAAAGAGCGTGGAGGCCCAAAACCCACTCCGGATGTAAAACATGCAAGTAAGTGAGATATAGTCGACTGGGATGCGCGTGAGATGCTGCAAGATCTATCCACATTGTTACGACGAAACACCACCCCATGGTTGATTACACTAGTTTAGATAATCAGCATACTACACCTTTCCAACAGTCGAAGCATTAACTGACTGGTGTAGGATACGCAGAGTAAAGTGCGACGAGGAAAAACCTCAGTGCAAACGTTGTAGATCAACGGGACGTACCTGTGATGGCTACGATCCGGCCTTCAGGGCTCCTGTACCACCATCATCCTTATCACAAGTGCCGCCTCAATCTCGCATTATCCGGGACCTGACGCGTTCTCAGTCGCCAATATACCTGGCATCAGCACTACGTCTCGAGACTAGAGAGGAGCGCGAGAGCTTCGAATTCTTCATTTCTCACGCCATATCTTCCTTGCGCGGGTTCCTTGACTCCCCTTTTTGGCAGCGAGAGGTGCTCCAGGCTGCTCATCGTGAACCTGCAATCAAACACTGCGTTTTCGCTTTGGGCGCAATGTATCGACGATTCTTCGAAGGCAAGGGCTCGCATCTTACAGAAAGCGACATGTCGGATAAGAACTTGCAGTTTGCATTACGCCAGTCTAACCACGCAATTCAAAACCTAGTGAAAGAGCAGGCCCCAGGTGGCGCGGCATCTGGAAAAGACACGGTCACCATGTTGACGTGCTGTATCTTGTTCAGCAGCATGTGTTGCCTTCAAGGCTACCAGAAACGCGCCATTTTGCATCTGCGCAGCGGTATCCGAATGATCAACGAATACGAGAGCGAAAAAACCGAACAACATCCCATCGATATTGAGTCTTTGCGCACTATTTTCGTCGGCCTGGACATGCAAGTTCGAGGCATATTGCCCACGTATATGTCCCCAACATGGGTGGCGAAGCCGAAAACAGAAGAATTCCTGATAACTCCATCCAGTAATCTCAGCATGGAGTCTTTACTCGCGGTCCTGCGATACATGGAGAGTCTACTAAACCACATCTTCGCATTCCTCCAGAGATCTTGCTTGCGACCCGTTGAAGAATCAGACAACGTATATTCGGAGTATATCGATTTGATCACGCGCTTCCACCGAGGTGCCATCGTCCTTGGACCGCTCTGGAAACAAGCACCGGCTTTCGGCGACGAGTACATACAGCCTCTCGTTTCGCTCGAGCTTCTCCAGTGCCAAATGGAGTACCTCTTACGCGATCCCAGGTCGGACATGGTAGCCAAATTCCCGTTCTTGGCCGATTTCACGCCCGCTAGAGAACCTTTCACAACGTCCTTCGATGCCACTGCGCATTTTGAGCGCATTTTCAATCTCTCTACCAAGCTACTGCCCAGTTCCGCCAGCGTTACCCCTGTTTTTACGACAGCACTTGGACCAACATCTGCGCTCTGGCTCACGGCTTTGCGTGCACCTTCTTCTTGCCAAGCACTGCGCAAGTGCGCCGTCCAATCCATGATAAGCCACCCAAGGAGGGAAGGATTCTGGGACGGCATGATCGCGGGCCAGATTGCTCAAGAAGCACTGAAACTGGAGCAGGAGCGCACGAGGGTACGACTTGGTATTATGGATGATACAACCGGAGACTTGATCGTGCCGGAAGATTTACGCATTATTGCTGTCTTCATGACTCATCCGGAAGACCAAGACCGTATGGCCAAGGTAGAATTCTCAGATACGAATGATTTAGCAATAGGTGTACCTGGTAAAGTGCAATGGCTCAGCTGGTGATTTTGCTTTTTTTTCGTAGTAAAGAGACATTTTCCCACAGGGGACCTTCAGGCTCTCGAGACTCAATCCTTTTCAGCATCTCAGTTCCAGCATCACCGGTACGCGCGGTATTCACCATCCACTTCCACTTAGGACGCGAGTCATGTACCTAGGAGCTCAGGTGTCAGCTGCATACGGATCTACACCGCTTCAGTGGCAGGCCTGATTCACTGGACCGTCATTCCCGCAACACTTAATCTACCTATAAAGTTATACATGTGCAGTAGAATGTGTTATAGCAATAGTGCGGACCAATTGAGATTCCACCGTCCCATATCCAGAAGCTACGCAAAGACCTTGGCTTCATTGAGAACTCATCTCCCAGAACTAGCGCCCATCTCACAACAGCATCGATTTGTCAAACCACCACACGGATCGGATTGACTACGGTAAATACTCAGCGCCTTGTGCCCATGAACAACCTTCCGAATAACACGCATTCACAATGGTGAAGAGAGATCCCGGCATGCGGAAGCTCAATTTCCTCCTCTTGTCATGTTACCTGGGCGCCATGGCCAACGGCTACATCAGCTCCCCCATCTCCAACCTAATCGCAAATCCACGATGGTTCAAAGACGTCCAAGGTCTCTCAAATGCCAAGCTGCTGGGGCTGGTTACCGCCGCTCAATCCTAGGGCTGTATCGCCGCCTTCTTTCCAGCACCGTGGCTATCGGACAAGTACGGACGCCGAGTGGGCATCCTATTCGGCAACGATGGCATGATTGCCGGCTTTATTGGGCAGATATTTTGCACCCAGTTCGCTCAGTTTCTGGGTATGCGGTTGCTGGTTGGGCTTCGCGGCCATCTTCAACATCATCTCGTCGTCGGCGCTGCTCGTCGAACTTGCACATCCGCGCCAAAGAGCTGTTGCTGGGGCTCTATTCAGCACTTGCTATTTCATCGGGTCTATCACTGTGGCCTAGACGCCGTATGGATCCTTGCATCTGCAAAGCTCCTGGTCGTGGCAGTTACCGGTTGCGGTCCCGCTCGTTTGGTCGCTCGCCCAGCTCATTCTACTCTGTTTCTGCCCTGAATTTTTGCGGTGGCTAGCACGGAATGGGAAAGAGAAGGCTGTAAAACGGGTGCTCGCCAAATATCATGCTAATGGTTACGCTGAGGATGAACTGGTTGAATCCGAGTTCGTGAGCGTGTGCGCGACGACGACGACTGCCATGGACGGGCAGCACAACAACGCATCGGGCTGGACGGCTTTATATGCAACGCCGGGCGAATCGCAAACGGCTCGTCCTCTCGGTCGTCATCGCCGTCGCGACACAGTGGGTCGGTAACGGCATCATTAGCTTCTACTTCGCACCGGTATTGCAGACCGTCGGACATCACCAACGCGCAGCAACAGCAAGGCATAAACGGCGGTCTCCAGATATACAACTGGATCCTAGCTTTTGGCGCTGCGCTCCTATCCGAGAAGGCTGGTTGGCGCCGCCTGTTTCTCACGTCTGCCAGCACGATGCTGGTCTTCATGGTACTGATTACCATCTGCTCGGCGCGCTATGCTAGTACTCCGTCCGTGGCGGCGGGAGATGCAGTTATTGTGTTTCTCTTCCTGTTCCTCGGCGGATATGTCATCGGGCTAACACCGATCCCCATCCTCTACGTCAACGAAATATGGCCCAGTCACCTCCGCACAAAAGGTACGAGCGTGTTCTGGGCATCGCAGACAGTCGCCATCTGCTTCAATCAGTTTGTGAATCCGGTTGCGTTGAATCGGATTGCGTGGAAGTACTTCATGGTCTATGTTGGTGTCTTGGTCTTAAGAAATCAATTCTGAATAATTACTACCATAACAATACCTCTATAGCATCATGACAGTTGATGGGATAGCTGCCGTGTACATACAAACATCCGATAACCACATCTTCTCTATCCAATAGAAGGTCAAGCACACGTCGAGAAAAGCCGCAACGAGTCGTGCTCCTGTGAATGCCCCGTCTAGACATTCCGGAACTACATAGTCAACACCACCATCGCCTGTCCTACCCGTTACCACTGCATCAACGTCTGAGTCGGCATCATCTTTGACGTTCTCGTTCGACTCTTTCGCGACATCGGCCAATTCGGGGCACACCAAGACTTCCTTCTCGATGCGCAAGTCACTTACAAGTAACAACTTCAAGGTCGTGGCATCAAGACTTCCAAGACGAGTTCGCAAATCTGTGAAAAGCGCTGGACAGACTAAAAGAGCCCAGA
This sequence comes from Decorospora gaudefroyi, assembly GCA_010015605.1. Taxonomy (NCBI): domain Eukaryota; kingdom Fungi; phylum Ascomycota; class Dothideomycetes; order Pleosporales; family Pleosporaceae; genus Decorospora; species Decorospora gaudefroyi. Next base: position 91,721 of record ML975324.1, read on the forward strand.
AAAGATCAGGAGAAGAAGGGTGCCGCTGCAGGCGTTCCGATGCTCTTGAGATGATGGTCATATCCTTGATACTGAAAGTTGCTCGCGCCTTGCGTCTTTTCACTTGCATCTCCTTGCAGAGCTTGACCGCCCAGTACAAATCATCGTTGTCATTCCAGTCTGCGAGTGCGATGTCTGGGAAAATTTGTTCTGTGCCAAAAAGACCTCCCTTGACATGGGTGTAGACGTCGTTGATGTCTGCGTTCAATACGCCAGTTGGACAGAGGTAGAAACCATCTGGTTTGAATCTCAGAAGGGCATTCTTGAAAAGTTTCAATGTGTCGCGATCCATGTACATATTTCCCAGGTGGTAGGGATAGTCTCTTCCCGTCAGATTATCATCAAGCGAGAATATGCGATGGTACTCAACACAGCTGGATATGTCGAGCCCGTAAGTGGTGGCCATTTCTCCCTGGATGACAACGGATAGTAGCCCAGGGCAGGGAATTAGTATCTCTTTCAACCCCCTTTCTTTGCGCTGCTTCTTTCTCATTTCGTCTGGGGCGCTTTTGAGAAGGTCTCCACGTAGCTCCCCTTTCTTGACACCAAGGCCCCTCCGCTTGAGGTCGACATGCTGTACACCCCAAAGCTTTTCCAGAATCTCTTCGTCGGGCATAGATTTCTTTTCAATGTCGTCAAAGAGCTCCCTCGTAGAACTGGCTTCGCTTGAGAAACTGCTGTCACTGTCGTTCTCGTGCTCGTTGTCATTGGTTGCGGAACTATTCTCAGACTTGGCGTCTTCGTCTTTGCTCTTGTCCTGATCTTCTTCTGCACTCTTCTTCCAGGCTTCCAGGAAGAAGTGGATCGTCCTTTCGAAATCCTGTGGTCCGACATAAAACAGCCTATCCTGGCCGTCCACAGTGATACACAATCCTCCCAAAGCATGGCATAGCCTAGGAATCAAAGAGCAGCTAGTACCAGCAGCTTGGTTTTGGAAGTACTGGCTGGCTTCTTTGCTCAATTGATCTGTCATATCATTTCGACGTCGGAATTCAGCAACGCAGCCTTGAGACCCATCTCGGAATTGCATCCATCCCAGCGGACCTGTCCATTGTAAAGGTAATGGCATAGGTGAAGAGAACGACGGTGTCGCTTCATGAGATACGAACCCGAGCATGGCACATAGGCCCACCAAATCAGGCCCTCGCCACCGCATCGGCACACAGCCAGCCAGCAATGACGACTCAAACCGCATGTCGAAACGCGTGGTATCAGTTGGAGATATTCCCAGGCCTTGCATGAAGGTCACCCAACTGGATTGAGCGAGGATTTTGGTTTCGTCCGCCTTCTCGATGTCGCGGAAGTATAGCCTCTTCCTGGGTATTTGATTGGGAATTCCGAGAGGAAATTCGAGCTGTGGGCTCCATTTTAGCTCCATCAACTTCGCAAGACTGACGAACGGTGTAGAAACGCTGGTGCGAAAGCCGAAAAGAGATGACGAAAGGACCTTGGGTCGCCATGGACCGAGTGCCATATGGGAGAGGCTGTGGCGATACTTCCGCCTTTCGGACAGCAATTGGAGTGCAGCAACATAGACGGTGAATAGAGTGATAAGTGTGATCACGGCAGCGACCAGTCCAGAGACTGCCGATATCCAATCCGGGGCGGCCATTCAGCGGGCGATGGCTGGTAAAATCTGCTGCTGCTGGAGGCGCGGCTAGTATAACTTGGAAGGAAGAGGTGTAGTTATTCGAAAGCAGATAAGATAAGAGGAAAGACGTAGTACAGCTGTCATTGTGCCGGGTGCGTGATTTAATAGACTGTGGTCAAATACTTTGATCGTACCATCCCTCGCAGCCTCGAGCAACAGCACGGCGCCGGAACAGCCCACATGTGGCCTGAACTCTTGGAGATGTGGACTTGAGCGGAGGGGGGGGGGGGGGGGGGGGGGGGGGGGCCGATGCAGAGTCCGGAGGCTGTGTCGCATTCGCAAGCAATGATGTAAATGGCTGAAAGGGATAGCGGGCTGTTGAGGGATGGCAGATTATTGGTATGCGCAGAGCAGACCGGTGAGCGGGGAGCGATGCAGAGTACGGAGGCTGTGTCGCGTTCGCAAGCAATGATGTAAATGGCTGAGAGTTCGGTGAGGGATAGCGGGCTGTTGATGGATGGCAGATTGTTGGTAGGCGCAGGGCAGACCGGTGAGCGTGTCGGACCGCACTGTGCGTAGAGGGGCCTTGGAAAAGATTTTCATGGGTGGTAGTAGGTATCACATGATGGATAACAGCCTCTACTGTTTTCGCGAAAGGCGAGCAGCCACATATATGGGCGGACGTGGCACAGAACTAGCCCAAGGCTACTGGTTCTGAATCTCGCTTTGTCGAAACATGTGCGCATCTAACTGGCTGCCGAACATGTATCTAAGCCACCAAACGTAACGCCACCATTACCTCTGCCTGGTGCACCGCCTCCTCCTCGCGAGTATGCCTCGCAAGTATGTTGAGAGATAACAGAAAGTCAAATCGAGTCCTCCTCAAGGCTGATATAGCCCGAGAGACCTGGCCATTTATTCATGCGTTGCTCGCGTTGACTCCAAATCTCCAAACGGACGACTTTAGCCCCATGTCTTATCAGTCACAATCATTTCCACTCGGAGAAAGAGAAGGGGAGAAGCCAATGCCTGGTACCTATCTCGGGAACATCGAAGAGCCACAAAATGCAGCCTCACCGCACGACCCGGAACACCCGTTGGCTAAACTAGCGATGTCAGACGAAATTCCAAAACCAGAGATCGTCGACCTCGGAGCAATACCAACAATCGAGCTACGCGCCCCTACTTTCGTCGAGACCTCGGAGGTCATGATAGATCCAGTTCTAAACAGTTCTCCGGCCCCTCCTTCTCCAGGACTGACCGCCTGTGACACCTCGTCGACTACCAGCTTCGACGATGGTATAGACCCTGCAAATATTACTGCAGAGAAACGACAGCAGATGATAGCCGATATTTTCACCCAGCTTGATCAATTAGTTGGCTTACCCCATGTCAAAGACCAGTTCCAACAAATAAAAAAGAAAATCGAAGCATACCAAAAGCAAGGTGTCAATCTCCAGCGAGAGCGATTCCATATCAAGTTTCTCGGCAATCCGGGAACAGGTAGGCCTGGCCTTGTTCTTCAATTGGACTCGTCACTAACACTTTGCAACAGGCAAAACTACCATCGCGCGCTTGTATGCCAACCTGCTCCTTGCAATGGGAGTACTGAGGCACCATAAATTCGTCGAGACCTCAGGCGCCATGTTGGCTTCGGGCGGTTTCTCGACAGCGACCAAAATGCTGCACTCTGGGGTTGTCTTCATAGATGAAGCCTATCAGCTCGTTTCACAACATCAACCAGGGGGGCGGCAACTGATGGATCTCATTCATACAAAGGTTGAAAACCAGCGCGGGCACCTCGTGCTCATCTTTGCAGGCTACAGAAAAGACATGGAGGCATTCATCGAGCATAATAGCGGCTTGGACAGCAGGATACCGGACACGATACGCTTCGACGACTTCAATTCAGACGAGCTTCTTACTATACTGAAAAGAAAAATTGACGAAAAGTTTGGTGCCAGAATGAAAATTGAAGCGCATCCAGACGACGTGGATGAGAGTCGATACCTGCGAATAGTAGCAAATCGCCTAAGCCGTGGACGTGACAACCGTGGTTTCGGAAATGCTCGCTCGGTGGAGAATCAGCTGCAGCGCATCTCAAAGCGACAAATTGAGCGCTTAGAGAGTTTGCCGGAAGACAAGAGGGACTATTTCATGTTTACCCGCGAAGACATCATGGGTCCGCACCCTTCGGAAGCTAGGTTCAAGAGTGAAGCCTGGACTGAACTCCAGAGTCTCATTGGTTTGGAAGCGCTGAAGGAACAATGCACGACTATAATCGGCCTGAGTGAGACGAATTACGAGCGGGAGCTGAGGGGATTAGATCCCGAAATGCTTTCGTTCAACGGCGTGTTCATGGGATCGCCAGGCACTGGCAAAACAACTGTCGCAGGTCTCTATGGCCGTGTCCTTGTAGACCTTGGCCTTTTGAGTAATGGAGAGGGTACGTATTGGAACTTGAACAGAGACCAAATCATTTTGCTGACCCAGCAGTGGTAATAAAAACGCCCCCAGATTTTGTCGGAGAAACTCTGGGTTCATCAGAAGCTCGAACGAGAGCGATTCTGGCGTCTACCATTGGAAAAGTTCTCATCATAGACGAGGCGTATGGTCTCGGCTCCTCGGCGAGTGGTTCAAACGATGGAGCCAATGGGAATTCCCAGGACAATTTCCGAGCCGGTGTGATCAACACTATCGTTGGGGAAGTTCATGGGGCTCCCGGTGAAGATCGTTGCATACTCCTTCTTGGCTATGAAGACCAGCTTCGGGATATGTTCCAGCGGTCGAATCCTGGCTTATCGAGTCGTTTCAACTACTCGTCGCCTTTCCGATTTGACGACTTCACCCTTGACCAACTCATGGACATTCTCCACCACAAACTTGAACGACAAAACCTGAAAGTAACGCCCGAGGCACTCAACACTGCCCGCGACGTCCTTGAGAGAGCACGTCAAAGCCCCGAATATGGAAACGCCCGAGCAGTTGAAAACTGCCTCCAGGAAGCAAAGAAGAGGCATCAGGCAAGATTGCAAGCCACTCCTACATTAGACCGGGACTACGGAGGGGAGCTAGTGCCTGCAGACTTTGATCCTGATTTTGTGATAAAGTCAAACGGCTTTCTGGACTGCGAACAGCTCCTGCACGGCAAAATAAGCAAGTCGGCCATAAAGGACATATCGCGCTTGCAAACGCAGGCTGAGATGGCGAGATGGACGGGCACTCACAAATTCCGTGATGTTGTACCAACAAACTTCATTTTCCATGGCCCCCCTGGTAAGTAAATTACTCAACTCTAATCTCTATCCGGAAATCATAAATGGCGAGAACTGATGTTTGGGTTCTAACAGGCACTGGTAAAACGACCGCTGCCAAACTCATGGGCAATCTTTACTACAACTTGGGGTTCCTAGCCACCGATGAAGTCGTTGAAGTGAGTGTGCGACATCTGATCGCTCAGTTCGTTGGCCAGACACGTACAAAGACCAAAGAACAGCTGAAACGGGCCCTCGGCAGAGTTCTGATTATCGATAACGCATATCAGCTTTTGAAAGGCCCTTACGAGATGGAGGCTCTCCAGGAGATTGTTAACTGCCTGCAATCGAAAGACTATGCCCGAAAGATGGTAGTCATTCTGGTAGGATACACAGAAGAGATGAAGATGCTTCTGCATACATGCCCTCCACTGGCTGGTCTCTTTCCGCATGAGGTCAAATTCTCCGGATTAAAACTGAAAGACTGCATGAAGCTTCTAGACGACGAACTTGAGAAGATCAACGTTTCCGCACCTTTCATGAAGGACGATGCATGCGACGATTACCGGAAGCTAGAGCGCCTTGTCAATGCTTTGCGAATCGGACCCATGTTCGCGAATGCCAAGGACATCGATTTTCTGGCTCAGTCAATGAAGATCAGGTTGTTTGACGACTTCTTCAGGCGGAATCGATCCAGGTTTGCCGACAGCCGATCGCGATCTCAGCTAGAAATACCTGCTCTATCCAGGGAACAGGCAGCGGGTTGCGTTAAGAGATTCATAAGCCAACGGAAATGTATGAAACCCCTGGTACCTTTCCTCCCTCAACCTGAGATCGAGTATTCTAATGATGACCCCCGATTTGCTAGAGCGTTTGCCTATGAACAAATGCCCATCATAGGGATTCGGATCGAGCAAGCAACTGCGATACCTCCTCCAATAGCCCTATCACATTGGAATGCCGACTTGTTCGAAGATGCAACGGAAATGGAATCATTGTCTACTTTTCAACAACCCCACATCGGCGCACCCGCTCTCTTAACTCACAGTTTGATGTTACCAACATTGTTATCGATGCACCAGGCAGGCATATCGCAATATTTCAAGCCTCAGGAGTTTGATCATATGCAGCAACGAATTGAAGAAGTTGAGAATGGAAGCGAAAGCGAGAGCGAGCAGGAAGACTCGGATCCAGTGCAGTCATCGGCAACCGCCGATCCGCAGACCGCCGATCCGCAGACCCCCGATGCCCACGAGCAAAACCCGAAGACCTCTCCGCCAACCACAACATCAGGCCATGAGGGCATCGCTGTCAAAGAAACAGCCAAAATCTCGCAGAGCGAAAGACTGTCTTCGAAAAAAGCAAGTAACATGGACGACAAATTGAATGAAAGGCGATCGTACAGAGATATGCTCAAGGATAAATATCCCTTCGGCGATGTGATCTCAGAAAGAACTCAGCAGGCGCTTCGTGACCTTGGTCTTTGTCCACAGGGGTATGCTTGGAGGCGAGATCATGGGCGGCATATGTGTGAAGGCGGGTGTCACTACGGTTACGATTTTGGGGTGAGAGATTATATGTTTCGAAATGGCTATTAGAATAGAAATAAACTACTCCATGCATAACTATCTTTAATAAGCTGAAAAAAGCAAGACATTCAAAAGCGTTACTGTTGGCAATCGGGCCACTGTACGTACGTAGACTGAAAGCACCTGATTACATAATCAGGTAGCCCGTGCGCAAGCTGTACTTCCTGTGCGAGGGGCAACCTCGCTGCTTCAATCAATCAATCATCTACCTCAACTCGTTGCAACGACCGTTACTTGATTCAACCTTCCCTTTGCCGTATCAACAGTTACCATGAGCCATATATTCAAAAGATCATAAATTACAAGACCAAAAAAAGGCCCTCGCAGAAAAAGATTACAACAGAGCGACCAACAAAAACAAATCAACAACACTCGCTCAACTCTCTCAAACCCTGACCTAGCCCTTCCAGCCAACGGGGCGTCATCCAATTCCATAATTTTTCCTAATTTCATCAACCTCCTCCACACAAACCTGATCGGCAGTCTTCCTGTTCAAGGGCGGAAGCACATGTGGCAAGCGCTCATAATAGAGAATAACAGGGTCATACCGCGAACTGTTTCTCCGGTACGGATTATTCGTGACGACGTTAGTCGGCGGCACCGTGGGCCTATTCCGTGTGATGCGAGCATCATCGCAGAAGAATTGGGGCTGTTGTGGTTGGAAGGGGGGCACTCTGGGGCCGGTGACATTTGCGGTGTAGTGGCCGCTCTTGTTGGTGGTGCCCATGTGGTAGGTGGCTGAGACGAGCTTGTAGCGGACCGGGTCGTGGGGGTGGCCGCCGGCTGGGGGTGCCATGTGCGGTGTGATGTCGAGGATGTCCGGGATGGAGATGGGGTTTGTATTCTTCTGGGGGAGATAGAGGTTGAGGGTGAGGCGGAGGTATTCTGGTGCGGCGAGGATGGATAATCGGATGTTGCGAGTCGTGTTTTGACCGCATGGGTCGCACATGCCGACCACCGTGTCGGTTAGCGCCCGCCTGATGGCACGGATGATCGTGTCTGAGGCGTTTGGGACTTGTGTACTATCCCGTGGGATTAGACTGAGACCAATATCATTCCTGTTTGATTGTGGAACTCGGTTCCCGCATTGGCTGCACTCAATGACTTCCCCTAGAGTCAAGGTAAAGAGGGAGTCGTATTCCGCATGGCGCGCTTGACCAGGAGCGGTCCTTGCAGATATTAGTACAGATACAACATTGTGATCAGAGTTATACTTACCCATGATCATAGCTACTTTGAATACCTCCGAAGATTTGCCTTTGGAATTCGTCCGCATCTTGCTGCGCGGTCATCTCGGCCCTTTTTGAGTCTCGTGTAAGCCTGGATCGCTCGGCCCGGCTTGATCCCTTTGGTATATCGAGATCTTGCGACTCCCTGCAGAACCAGCGTTCCGCCAACTGATGAAGAGGGAGTACGGAGTCATGATGGTGTGGTAATACGAGTGGTAGATATGGCGGCTGAACGTCGGTATCCCCCTTGCCCCAATACGCCTTCATGAAGGCCTTTAAAATGCATGGGACGCATCCAGTGTATAACTCTATTTTTGTATGCTTCGTCGTGTCCTGGATCTCCGCCTGCGTTAGCTCGTCTTCCGGGAGACTTTTATTTGGGTCGGCAGCGTGGCAAGGCCAATGACCATTCTTTTTATGCTTCAAAATCCAGTTAACGAATCGAGGAAGATGGAGTAGAGGTTGCAAGGCTCCATGGCGGTAGCAGTTGTTTCCTTGGTTGTCGAGGCCCCTGGGGCTTTTATTTTGGCGGGCAATTTTCCACTTCTTGCTGATACGATCGGCAGTCCGTCGACGCTGGGCTTGTAGAGGAGCTTCTCTTCGGGCCATTGTGTAGTTGTTGGCGAAGTAGTTATATGTTTGTATTCGGCGCTGTATGCGGTATGGGATGAGAGGAGGCTGTTCAGAAATTTAGAATCTGAGGCGCCGGTGTTCAGCTTGTGAAATATATATACTACAATGGTGGAATGAAAAGAAGCTCTTTAAGCAATTGTAGCCGCTGCCTATTGTTTCGTCCATTGTTTGAATGGGGCAAACAATGGGCAGTGAAAGGGAAGCCAGCCCATTGTCTTCATCGCACAGAACAATGGGCTTGGAATCAGGACGGTCCGCATCCCGCCAGACATAGGCGGATTGCTGAAATATCGTATTTGGGAGTCTGTAGCCTTCCATCAAGTCGAATCTAGTGTTCAATGCCGCAGTTTGCGCACCTCCGATCCGTAACTGTGACAACAGGGCGTTGTGTCCTCCACCCATTCTCCACCCAATGATACTGCAAATAATCTTCAACACTCAGCTTCGCCCATGCCGCATGTCCTTGTTTGGTGGAAAAGAGATGCACGCTCTTCAAACGACCGAGACAGAATATACTCAGGCCCTCCCCCCTCCACCACGCATCATCATTTAAAAATCGAGGCCCTTTTGGTGGCGGCCTCGTGGAGACCGACAAATATTGGATTTTCTCGATCGTTTTGGCGTCCAGGAGTCGTGATAGAGCTTCCAAGTGATAATGCTCCGGCGTCTTGGTTTCCAGGACCCAGGCATGCCGCTGTCGAAGCTTTAGAAACATTTCTGGGATGTATATGAGGTCTCTGCTGAAGTTGATGCAAACCTGAAAGGTTTCATAAGTCGATGCTTGATCGTATCCGTGATGGCGAGCATGAATCGTGATCCACTCGCAATTGTCCAGTTTAGCTGCTTCGTACCGCGCCTCACGGTTAACTGCGAAGAGTAGCGGGTATCGAGTTGATGTGACGACCGAGATGGTGCCTGCAGATGGATCGTAATTCAAAAGTTGGATTGCGCGCCCCTTTGTGGTGTGGACTTTGCTCTTCTCATTGTGCAACGCATATTCCCAAATCGCCGCCCGTAGCTCTGCCGGTAGCTCTGGAAAAGCGTGAAATGTAGTAGCCATGTTGCGCAACTCTTGCACTTTGTAGGAGTGTAATGTCTCTGAGAGTATACCCCAAATTTCAGCAAGACAGCTCTTTTCACAGGTTCAGGTGCGGGGAAAAGCGAAGGGTGTGATAGGTAGGCAAGTGCGCGCTGAGAGGGGCGCTGCTTTCGAGACACGGAGAGTCGTTGACTGCACGGCAGAGGATCTCCCTTCAACAGTGGGAACGAAATCAGCTTTATTCCCAAAAGCAAACAAACGCAAACGCAGACGCAGATAACTGATGCATCGAAGAGGTGGCGCGCCATCCACTTATAACCGGCGACGTATCCAATCATCCCCGCACGTGCACATCATCACGTGCAAGGCCTCAACCGTTGCCTAAAAAGTCCAAGGAAGGAAATGGACGAAGATGGAATGGTAATCATGGTCCGTCTCTTTATTATTTACCGTGGACATGTGCAATATATTCTATAACGTATTTTAGAGGTAGTTAAGCCCAAGACGCACCCCTCACGTAAACCCCTAGGTATCTATATGGGAACAGACGTTGAAATCGTGACCAAACAGATATCTAGGTACATGTAGGCCCTCCTCGGTGCTATGAGTAAGATGCTACCACCCCCTCACCATTATATTTGACCATCGTAATCCACACACCACCAACTCCATCACCACCGCCGGGCCGATCACCCTCGTTTCATCAGTACCGTACCAAAAAACTGTACACACATGCGCCCACCCACTCGAAAACAGTATCTCAGATGCTGAAAGTGTACCAGTCAACAACAACAACCTCAATGTACCAACTTCCACGCATGTCCCCCTTCGCCTGCAACAACCCTTCCACCACTGTTCACGGGCTTCTGTCCGTACGCCCCAGCACCGCCCTGTCCCGCATACACATGACCCTGACCCTGACCCTGAGGATACACGAGACCCTGCTGGCCAGGCAGCTGCTGCGCATACGCCGCACCCATGACAGGACTCGGCATCGGCCCGGCAGGAGGCATCGCTTGATTCTGAGCATCTGGATGGTACGGAAACGAACCCGCAGTCTGCTGTGTCCCCAGACCGAAACCATACGTCCTCAACGGCTCCGGCATCGCCGCCGCCGCCGCCGCCGCAGCAGTAGCAGTAGTATCCGTCTTCATCACAGCATCACCACCCACAGGAGCCCCAAGCGCAAATCCCCAGGTCCCCTCCCTAAGTTTCTGACTAACGAATTTAACCTTATCAGCAATAGGAGTCGGCATCTTGCCTTGCATCGCCCACGTACACGCCTTCACAACCGCCTTCCACATACTCTTTTCACTATCGGCCAACACCGGATTCCCCTTCTCTTGCCGCACCCGTTCTAGCACTGCCATCATCAGCCCCTGCACCCGATTCGTGACCTTTTCGAGATCTTGCGAGGGCGTCGGGATCAGGATGTACAAGGTCGCCGGGCTGGAGGGCCGCAGCTTAGCCGCACCAAAGGAAATAGCGACGGGGGCCGCGGTGTAGTATTCGTGTGCAGATGCGGAGGCGGGACCGACGGCTAGACGCGCAAATGCGGGTACGCCGCCGCTACTGCTGTGTGCGAGGCGTGCGAAGGGGGCGTCGGCGAGTTGGACGGCGTGGTGGATGGAAGCGTCCTTTCCGGCTGCGAGACACGATGGCTTGGTGTAGCTCGCTTTGTCTACACACATTCTAGCCCAGTGCTTGGCTTTCGATGCATCGAGATGTTTTTGAACGAGTTTAATTACTTCGGTCCCGTACCTGCCTTCACTCGCGCCACGAAGCCGGAAGGCGAACGTGATGAGTTCGTCTTGCGCTTTGTTTAGATGGGCACGTGATAGGGAGGTGGGGAGGAAGGTGTTAATGTAATAAGCGTAGAAGTACATGTAAGTACCCAGGTACTCGTATGTAATCAACTGGGAGGCAGAATCGAGAAAGACGACGGGGATGCTGAGTTTCTTGCCGTATTGTTTTAGGCGTTCGAGGTCGGGGAGCTTGTTCGCGCGACCAGCTGTGGAGGGCGCGACGCCGGAGGTTAGGTCTAGGGAGCCGGTTATGGTTATGGCGGAGAGGGCGGAGCGGAGGGAGGATGTGGTGGTGTTTATCCAGTAGAGGAGGAATTGGATGACTGCGCCGTGGTGCCAGACTATTTTCTTGTTTTCGCCTTGGAAGTTTCCCATCTTGAGCACGCGCTCGATGGCTGTGTTGAGCCGCTTGACGGTCTTCTCGAGCGCCTCCTTTTGCCCGCTCAAGATGCTGTTATCCCAGCCACGTACCACAATAATTTTACTAAACACGACCACCGTGCCTTCGAGGTGTTTCTTCCCATCGGCCCCGGTCAGGTGCTCGACTAACTGACAAATACGGCTGAAGTTATTCCTGCTCTTGCTCTCCTCGGCGATGATGAGCATACTGCCATCTTCTGCATTCGCGCCCTGGCTTTTGCGTACACCGAGGTCGCAGAGCTTGGCGATGATAGATGTGAGCTGGAGCAGACTGTCGATGTCTGAATCTGACTCCCAGATATGCAGCACGTTGGGGTCGCAGATCTTCTTGAGCGTGCTTTCGGATGCGCTGGCGAAGGAGGACTTGTATTGATCGGGCATCGATTGCACTGACTTCTTGAAAGAATCGAGGTCCTCCGTCCATGGGCCGTTGAAGAACGTCATCTTGTTTCGGCGGTGCTTATGGTGCTTTTGCTTGTTGTGGGAGCGCGACCGCGACCTGTGACGGTCAGATTCGGTGGCCGGACTGTTAGGAGGCTCTGCGGAGGGCGGATGGGTGCGCGACCGCGATCTGTGATTGCGAGGGTAGGTAGGCGAACCTTTCCGAGGCTGAAAAAGGCGCGAATAGGTGTGCCGTTCAATTGCAGGAGTATGGCGATCAAAGAAGCGATTAATATAGTCCATTGAAGCCTTGCTATCAATACTGTTGTCGTTCACAGTCACTGCCGCCCTCAGCATGACGATGAAAGGAAGTAAGGGGAGCGCAGTTTGCTCCTATTACGTAGCCGGCTGGCGTTGGGCGGTTGCGCAATGTGAATTGATCAAACCGGGAGTGAAGGAAAGATGGCGGACGGATCGACCACGTGCACGAAAGTAGTGACTGTCGCAGTATTTGTTCGCGCAGAGAACGAAAACAGTGATAGTGATTGTACCATCCCTGGGGAAGGAGTGCCCAACAGGGGAAGTGAGGTGTCATATTTTGCCAAGGTGAGAAGTGAAGAGTATAAAATATAAGTGAAGAGGCGATAACAACGGCCGAGCCGGGTTAACCCGCTCCAATCTCCAGCCCAAGAAGAACTCCTACCATGTCCATAACACGGTTCCGGAGACATGGAAGTTTACCTGTTCGTGGGTTTACTACCAACACCACCGCCGTGCTCTGCGATTGTCTCTTTGTCGAGCTTCTCTACCTTCCTACTCAAGAGCGCACGCAGCTCAGGGCTAATAACCCTTGCCTCTTCTTGCTCGTTTTCACCGACTTGTTTTCCCTTGTCTGTACTGGAGGTGGCTGCTTGGTCTTTCGAGCTTGACGGACGTGCTGTTGGATTCGACCCAGGACCAGCCACCAACGCTGCAGCCAGTTTCCGTTGTCTCGCTTGTGGGGCTGATGGGAAGTTGCCCTTCTTGTCGATCGTCTCGACTGTCCGTTGGAATCGCTTAAAGAGCGACTCGGCGCGAACAAGGGTCGACTCAAGATCCATGGTGCCAGAAAGTTCATTGACTGCATTGATATCAGTACGTACTATAAGTGAAGATTGGCGAGGTTTGAGTATGTAGATTCACTTACCATACTTAAGCACCTCATCAAAGTGCTTCAAATGTGCCATGATTATATCTCGGTGTTTCTCTAGGATTGCCAACGCCACAAAAATATGGAAATTGCTGCTCTGGTAGTCGGTCCAGAGTGACTCCCACAGGCGGAGAACGTCGTGCCATTCGAACTCACGCTTGTACCAAACAAGCAACATGCGGAAGAAAAAGAAGAAGTTGGTCGATTCGGCTGATTGAAGGTGAAGGTAGAGTTTGGGGTCCATAAGTTGTACGAGGTGATCGAGCGTCAGGAGCTGCTTGCGCATGCCGGACTGGTCTCGCAAAAAGTTCCGCTCCTATAAAATGTTAGCAGCTGCGTCTCATTCCTTTGGTCTCCGTATTAGGACGTACCATGCGGTCCATAAACCCAACAAAGCCCCAAAAGGCAATTGCATCGTCCTGCATGACTGCGTAGATAGGCGCAAGCAGATCGCTCATACCCTGTACGTAACCGAGGTCGTTGTTGTACTCGTTGTAGGTAAGGAGCATGTCCTTCATCTGCTCCAAATGGACATTGGTGCCAACATCTGCAAAAGGCGAGTCGGGATCAGGGTGCGGGATGTCTTCGCCAGCGAAGATTGGAATGTGGCGATCGGTACGATGCACGTCTTTCTCTACACAACGGACCCCATAAAATGGGACAAGTCAGTCAGGATACAGACAGGGTTGGAGGAGTCATGAGCACAAACCTATCCGGTTCTTCTGCTCTCGCCACCACTCCTCGCGTTCTTCATTCTCATGCCCCTCGACCATCTTCTCCCACCATGCGCCCTTTAAGCGGATATATTCGTCTCGGCGACTGTTGAGGTTTGCGCGTCGATCTTCGTCAGAACTATCCCAATCGTAGACGCCTAGTAGGAACAGCCATGCCTCCTTGCGTACGCCATCGTCGGGATCTAAACCTCCGTGGAATATTCGGTCTTTGACCTCGTCTGGCGTTAGTTGCAGTCGGCCTTTGGCGTCGAAGAAACCCTTCCATTCCGTCAAAGTGACTGGTTTCCTTCGGTCCGCCAAGGTCATCTTGTCCATGTCTAGTATCTCGAACTCGCCCACATCACTTTGTTCCATGGCTAGAACATCCTTTGCTGTCCATATTCTTTGGTTCCGCTCGCGCTCGCTCTGCTCTGCAATGCCCATAGCCCATCGCGCCAGATATAGCCGTGCGCTGTCAAACTCTTCTTGCAGTGTCTGCACCTCTGGATTCTGTATCAGACGCCTAACCTGAGGAGGAATCTTGGGGTTGTCGGCAACAGCTTGGGCAGTCCTCCGGGTGAAGGTTGTGACCTGGCTGAGCTTCTCCAGGAAGTTCCACCTCGCCTCCTTGAGCGCTTTGGTAACCGGATCCATGCCGCCATCTCTCTTGGCACCCTGTTGTGAGGGAGAGGCGTCTGGTTTACCCTCTGTGCTTTTTCTCCCTGGGGCGTCTTTGCCGAATGCGCGCTTGTCGTCTTCAGAAGGATCGATCAGGTATATGCTAGGGTCCGCTCCCGATCGTTCGACTGTGACATAACGCTTCAACCATCGCAAGACCTCGTCGCCGCCCCAGAACATGCCGCCCCCGTCACTGAAGGGATCGAAACTCTCCTTTGCCAGCTTCTTCCGCTGCATGATGGTCGACTGACACTCGCTATCGTGAAAGAACAGCGCAGGAAAGCTGTCTCCAGCCCGGGTGTTGATAACCACGCTCCCGAACCACCAGCCGATGCTTGGCGGCCTAATCATGACAGAGAATATCTCGCTGACGGGTAGTGCAAATGCATATCCGGGAGTTCCTGCGTGCGCTGAGGTCGTCGGAGGCGGTGGCACGAGGTAGGACTGCCTGGGCGGTGACGACGAGTCTGATAGATCAACCTTTACGTAGGTGTCGTATGCATCGCCGAGGGTTGACTCGGGTATCCAAGCAAGGAGCAGCGAAGACGCGTTGACGCTTCGGGCCGAGGACGACGACGTGGGGCGCGCATCGCTAACGGTTCGCGAAGACTTTTGCTGTACGAGCGCAACGAAGCCTGGGATATTGTCTTTGGAGGAGGGCGAAGGGTGTACGTAGACCTGCACGTGTTAGATGTTTCGGGCCGCTCTGCTGTGTTTCTGGCCAGGCTGCTCCATATACCTTGCTTTTTGTGTATAGTAGCTTCACGCCTTTCCCGCTGCTGGTGTGTCGAATGGTGTTGTATTCGCCCTCTTCATCGTCGCTCAAGTCGTAGAAGCTGGCGGATGGCGAAGGTGGCGTCTGCGCCGGGGAAGTCATGCGGGGCTAGCTATGCGACCTCCAAGAGGACGCAGATGTGTGAGGTTTGGAATATATTCAAAGTGTAAGTATGAGCTTAACTAATTTGTTTGCGAGATTCTAGGTACAAGATGGAGGGAGGAGTGCGCGTATTTGAGGCGCTGTCGGGTGCAGGTGATGCTTGCGAGCTGTGATGGGGAGCTCGTCGTATGACGGTGTGGCGGTGCGCGGGGAACGCGTCGCCCCCTCACTGCATCAAGTAATATGATTCGGCAACGACATGATTCGCAACATGACCTCCACCAGCATCCATTCTTCTACGAAGGACAACGATTCTGGTCTGCATACGTGGACAAAGGGGCCTGCCCATGCTGTGTTACGCTGTGCCCTGGTGCTGCCAGAATACAGCAGGCGCATGCCGCGTCGCCGAGGGAAGACACCAAACAAACTCCATACACCATGCATGCTATACCCGTCAAGAGACCCTTCCTGCGTCAGCGCATGCGTGGTCCGCTCGGCAGACCAACACGCCCACCCTGTGGCCCGCGTTGAGGGGGTGCGCTACCACCATATCCTCCGCCGTGAGGAGCGTATGGGTCGTCGTTGCCGGTCCACGGTGAGTTTGCGGACATGCCATAAGAAGCCTGCTGCTGCCTCCCACCACCGCTGCCAGTGCTTCCATAGCTGTTGCTTCTGCCATCTGGGTATGGCGCGCGTCCACCTTGGGGAGCCGATTGTTCGTAGGGGTTGCGCGCACTGGGAGGGTTCGAGTTGACCGAGTCTGAAGACTGGCCCCGCTGTGCTGGACTTTGTGACCTTCCTGATCCCCATAGCCTGGCCTTGAGCCTCTCTTGTGCTGATGTGCCTGATGCGGATCCTGCGCTCGGTGGGGGTGAGACGTCTGCTGGAGGACGTCCTCCTAACGAAGTCTGGTAACTGCCGGCTCTTTGACTAGGCAGCGGCCGTCCTTGCATTTGAGGTTCCGGTGTCAACGACTGGCCCATGCCTGGCCGAGTCTGCATCGGGCGCCCGCCTCCTCCCCGTCCCCCAGCGGCTCGGCGCAGCGACAGCGGCTCCTGTGGCTGTTGTTGCGGCGCAGGGCTGTCCCAGAGATCGCTCAGTCCTCCTCCCCGGCCCATTGGTTGGCCTTGTGCTGCTTGTCGGCCGGACGAGGATGCGAACTGCGTGGGCGCAGGCTGTGGCGCTTTGGGGTCTGGTGGCAGCCACTGTGGGAATGGCCTGCCCTTTTCTGTATAGTATGCGCGCAGCACTCTCGAAAGGTGCGAGTCCTCTTCTGTGTCGCCGTCTGCCTCGTCCGAGAGGATCTGTCGCCGGAGGTTGTTGTAGCGCGACGTCGTAGTCGTAAGAAGGTTATTGAGGTACGACGACATGATGGCGAGGGCGACGTGTCAGTCAAGCGTTATGTCGTATAGCCCTCTTGCGCTTCGTTGACGCGACGTGTCCAAGTCGGCGGTTGGGTTCGTGGTGGAGGTTAAGTGGGTTGCGCTTGCGGTCGGGTCGCTGTTTCCAATTTACTCGGCGCAGGCCGTTTGAGTCTCGGAAGCCCGGAACCAAGTCAAGTCGACCACCATTTCAGTCGACACACACGCTACACTCGCACTGGCACATGTCTAGCGACCAAAATGTCCTTCACCTTCACTCTGTTTCTTTCCTCACGCATCAGAGTCGTGCTTCGAGCATGCTCCCAAATCATGAAACACACGTAGATTACGAAACAGAACTTGCAGAGTCACTAGTAACCGTTACGCTTGCTAGTAGTGGAGAGCAGCTAGAAGGACTATCTACCTAACCCATTTGCGAAATCCGTGGGCATATCCAAGCACGTGTTCGACCATGTCGAATTTACCCAGAAACAAGTCGGCTTTTACTTATCGCTGCAAAATACCATACGCGCATCCCAGGGCTCACATTGGAGTCGCTGCTTAGAGCATATCATCATCTTCGCCCTCCGCATCAATATCGGATGCCTCCTCCCCTTCTTTCTCCTCCCCTTTCTCCTCTGCTCGATACACCACCTTCCTGCTCGCTACATACCTGAAGGCCCCATCCACCGCCTGTAATCCCCTAGCCCGAAGATCCATCTCCATCTCCTGCGCACCCATCTTCAGCACCTGTATCCTCGGTTCAATATCCCTCGTCTCCTCCTCTTCGACATCGCCGACCTCACCTTCAGGATAAACCCACCTCTCACCAGCCTCAAAACCATAAAATTCCAGCCGCGGCCCATAAAGCAACATGCCATAGCCTTCCTGAATACTGCCCTGGCGACACAGCGCCTCGGACAGGATATCGCTGCGGTGTGTGACATTCGCTGCAGAGAAACGAGGCAGAGAGTCGAAATTATCGATCATGATGGCAAGGTAGGTGTGCGGACGCCACTTGTACGTGACCTCACCCGTATATTGATCGACCATCTCCGACCTCCGTACAACAGCGAAAGCGGCGATATCCTCGGGCTGAACCTGATCCCACCGGAGCTTGACCGCGTACCCAAGGACACCGTGATTCCACTCCGCTGCTTTGGCCACTTTGTTTGCCTGTTCTAGTTCTTTTTGCGTGGGTGCCCGCCTCCGCTTTTTGCTCTTGTTCTTGGTGTTGGGTTTCTTGGTGGGCATGTCTGTCCAGATATCGGAACCGTCGTCGGCGGCTAGGATGAAATTCATGCCATGCTTCGCGATTGGGCCTGGAGATGTGGGTGCGACGGTGAACCCTTGGGACTTGGGGTAGTAGTGAGTGAGGATGGCGA
The DNA here is from genome assembly GCA_010015605.1 of Decorospora gaudefroyi. NCBI lineage: Eukaryota > Fungi > Ascomycota > Dothideomycetes > Pleosporales > Pleosporaceae > Decorospora > Decorospora gaudefroyi. The sequence continues at coordinate 109,904 of ML975324.1, forward strand.
ACGCGAGAGCTTTGGCGTAATGCATGCGCGTGGCATTTAGCTCGTGGACGTCTTCGAAGGTTTTTACGTAGGCGGTGTATAGGGCTTGGATTTGGAAGACGTCGCTGATGCGGTTTTGGGTTGGGCCCGGAATCTCGAAGTCGATCAGATTACGCCACTCGTTTGGTTCGGGTCCCGTTGTATCATTCGTCATCTCTTCTTGGGGGGCTGCTGTGGCTACGCTGGGTCCATTGGCAGCAGATAACGACTGGGCATGGTATTGGTCGAGATCATGTGCGGTGCTCTCAGGTGTGATTGGACCTTGACCTTCTTGATAATAGGCCCCATACGCTGGAACGTTTGAATTGAACATGCCGTAATCTTCTGGTGTATAGTGGCGAACATCGTAACCCATAGATTGGTGGGCGAAGATCTGGTTCGGGGACATCGTGGGAAAGAAGTTCACGAAATTGGGGTCTAGAGCATCCCTATCGAAGTCGAAGCTAGCTGGAAGGTTGTTGTTCGTGTTTTGTTGGTTGAAGTGCGGGTCCATGCTCGCAACTCGTCTAGATATGTGGCGGTAGTTCAATGAGCGAGGATGAGCCGGGAACGAGTAATAGTAGTGGGGGAAGGCGAAGCTCCACTAGCTTATGGCATGCGTAGATCCTAGGCATACGTAAAGGCAGGTCATGTTTTGAGTAAAGCTCGATTGCGATAAGTAAGGCGCGTGACCGAGCTAGAATCGTGACTCAAACGCAAGGCGTAGTCATGAGCTGGGGTGGAGCGCAGTGAATGTGAGAGTGAGACAGACTAGCGGAAACAAATGTCTCTATATCTTTGTATCACCGACGAGTTGGCTATTCATTGCAGGTGCTTCCATCGTAGGCGGTTTGGACTGCTCAGCTTCTACCACTTCCACCACTTTCCCCACACCTTCACCATCCCCACCACCCGTCTTCTTAGCCTGATCTCTGGCCTTTCTCTTGACCTTCTTCTCTCGGTTTCTCCGTGTCCTCTTTTCGCGCTCCGCCTCCTCCTTCTCTTGTGCAAGACGTGCTCGTTCGGCCTGTTTTTCCTTTGACGCCTGCAGCTTATTCCTGATTGCGATGCGCGCCTTCTTGCCCTTCCTTGTCCGTTTTTCGGCCTTCTCTTCAACAGTGACCGGTTTGGGAGGATGGCCGACCAGTACGTCCTTCCTTATGCCTGCTGATGAGATGGTGCGCACCTTCCATGGCAGGGCGCAACCGGGCCACGGCTGCCGCGACAGCTCCAGTACGCTCCTTCCCTCTATGGCTGCCGCGCGGAATGCGCCTTCCTCCTTGCTGGTAGGCTCATGGACGAAGTAGTAGCTCCGCGGCTTCTTCACGAGGAACCCTGGCTCCCCGTTGTCGGCGCTGGGCGAGGACAGCCTTATTTTATGTGTCTGTGGAGTGGCATTCGAGGGCGTAGCAAATAGCCGCAGCTCAGTCTCTTCCTCTTCGTCGTATGCGACATCTTCGACACTGTTTTTCGTAGTGGTGAAATTGAATTGAGTGTTTATCTTCGATCGTAGGAGCGCTTCGAGGTCTGGGTCTGGCGAGGCCCGCGGTGACGATGCGGGGGACTGCAGTTCTTCGCGGCGTACCCTGACACGATCAGTTTGCGGCAATCGCACAGTGATAGAGAAGGTTACCGCTTTGCATCTGGCAGCTCAAACATGGTACTTGCTGCGTCTTCGTATCGATCTCTGATGTACTTTGGTTGTCTTGACGTCTCAGAGATCGGCGATGCCTCGGCTCGCTTACTGGTATCCGGGCTCGAGTCATGTCTCTCGTTTGTTCGACCAGTTCTGAGACGGGAAGCTCAGGCCACGCCATTCACCATTCACAACCCTGGCATTGGATCATGCGAGCCGGGGATGGGGGTCCTCTAATACCAACGCAGTTACGACGTCACGCAAAATGGACATTCCTGTTCCTGTTCCCACACTCGGCGGCCAAGAGCGACTGCCGAAGGGTGTCTGTGTCGTCGCCCTGGCCCCGTCGCCCTGTCGATTGCAAGCCCCGCCGGAACAAACACGCCCGGCTCTCTGGCTCTGTGGCATGTCTATATAGTCGCCACGTTAGATAATCATGGGCTATTCGTATCCAGAAGCCGCCCGCGAGCGCGATCTCTACAGGTCCGTCTAGTACCTGTCAGCACTCACACCGCCCTCAGCTAACCCCCAAGACAGATACTACCGTCCATGGCTCGACGCGCAGAGCCTCGTGGGTGCCGCCGACGGCACGGGCAAAGCCCTGACATACTCTGGATACCAACCGCAGACGTCGCGAGACCGCTCCTTGACGGCCTTTGCCCAGCTCGCGACGCTTCGTCTCGACACGCGCCGTGCCATGGTGTCTTTGATCGACTCGAATCGCCAGTATATCCTCGCCGAAGCCACCCCCACCTTGTCCCTCTTCTATCCATGCGCCGAGAAGCCAGAGGACGAGGTGTGGCTTGGAAACGTCATTCTCAACAAGACCGATGCCATCTGTCATCACACTTTCTCGTCCACGTATACGGCAAAGGAAGAGAGTGGAGAATCGGTGAAAGCGGAATGCATGGTCATACCTGATTGCAGGCTCGATCCTAGATTCAAAGACAAGACTTACGTCATGAATGAACCCGGAGTGCGCTTCTACGCCGGAGTACCCATCGTCACCAAGGCAGGCCATCGAATTGGCGTCTATGCTGTGTCTGATGAGAAGCCTCGCGACGGCATTAGCGCGGCTGACCTGCGCTTCATGCAGGATGTCGCAGCCGCTGTCATGGAGCATCTCGAGCTGGCCAGAGACAGTATGGACCGTAACAAGGGCGAGCGGATGGTCAGAGGCCTAACGCAGTTCATCGAGCGATCTTCTGCCCACGATCAGCGCGAGGACGGCAATAGGCCTACGATTATGGAGAAGCAGACCGAGAACGCGCGTCTCCTAGCACTGGATGAAGAAGACCAAGGCCAGGCCGCATCGTCTTCCGTTACAGCCAGCAGGCAAGCTCAACGCAAGCGTGACATCGAATCCGATGCAGCCCGTATCTTCCACAGGGCCGCGAGAGTCATCCGTCAGAGCACCGAGGCCGACGGTGCCGTCTTCTTCGACACCTCCGCAGCCAGCATTACAGGCCATCTCTACGATTTCAACCGGGGTGCTGCGAGTAGTGACGAGAGCGCCACCCACAACACCGACACCGGCGACTCTACCACTTCAAAACGGCGCAAAACCAAGAACGTGATTCTCACTGACGGCGGCGAGGATCTCTCTGCAGCAGAGAGCAGGGAGTGTCCCGTGGTTGGTCTGTCTCTGCGCCAAGGCAACGCAGCTCTAGTACACACTGATTTTAGCTTCAATGAGGCTGCCATGGAACGATACATCCATCGATATCCCTACGGGAAGTTCTTCAACTATAACGAGGACGGCATAGGAGTCAACTCGTCCGACGAGAGGTCCGAGCGTTCCGAGACCGAGCAGTCCGACCGCACCGTAGACAAAACCCCGGGCCCTAAGAAACCGAGGAGAAAGAGGGAAAAGTTCATTCCGACCGAGTTTCTCAAAGTTTTGCCCAAGGTCAGAAGTTTGATATTCTTGCCACTTTGGTGTCCAGCCTCGGAGCGCTGGATCGCTGGTGGCTTCATCTGGACGACACAAGCGGGGAGATTGATGACCCCAGATAATGAGCTCCCATATCTCCAAGCTTTCGGAAACAGTGTTACCAGCGAAGTGGCGCGATTGAACGCGCAGAAAGCCGACCGTGCCAAGACTACTTTCATCGCCTCCATATCTCATGAGCTGCGCTCGCCTCTGCACGGCATCCTTGGTTCTGTAGAGTTCCTCCGCGAAACAGTAGCGTCGGCGTATCAGGAGTCCCTCGTCTCGTCCATCGAGACCTGCGGAAAGACCCTGCTCGATACCATTGACCACGTGCTTGACTACGCGAAGATCAACAAATTGCAAAAGGGCTCCAACCGGAAACTCAAAAGCGACGGGAGGAACAAAAGACAGCCTGCTGACAACTCCATACTTGGTGTTACATCCGATTTCGATCTAGCCCAGTTAGTTGAAGAGGTCTGCGATACTGTATGTGCTGGACATACCTTCAGAAAAACCCATCACATCCGAGGGTCCGCTATTTACGATCAGGCCGAAAGTGCAGTTGCGAACAGCCCGAAAGACGAATGTGATGGTAACCATGTGGAAGGCAGAGACACTCATGGCTCGGTGGCCGTGTCGCTCATTGTCGCACCGTATGTCAGCTGGATTGTACGATCGCAACCTGGTGCGCTTCGACGAATAGTCATGAATTTGCTCGGAAACGCTTTAAAGTACACGGATTCCGGCTTCATTGCTATCAAGATGATTCAAGCTAAGACGACTGACAACGCCATGGATCTGACTCTCAGCGTCGAGGACTCTGGCAGAGGCATGTCACAGGAATACCAGCGGACTAAACTCTTCTCCCCATTCAGCCAGGAAGACCCATTCAGTTCTGGCACAGGGCTGGGTCTTTCAATCGTCAAACAGATTATAGAGTCCCTAAAGGGCGAGATCGAGATTAGGAGTACTCCTAACGTCGGCACCGCTATCAAGATGAGCGTACGCCTACCGGTTGGCCAGAGGGAGAACGCACAGCAAGACCATGTTCTGGTTCGCGCTCCTCAAGAGTTGAAGGGCACTTCAGTCAATATCGTCTGCGACATGACAGACACGCGTGGCGGCGAGCGCGGACTGAAGACGAAGGAGTCAATGGAGAATGCGTGCAAGAATTTTGGCATGAATATTTTGGGATCGATGGATTCTGACCAGCGTACCTCACTTGCAGAAGTCGATTTCTTGCTCACAGATTCACCGTCTCTATTCCAACTGATTGAGAACTCGTCGAATGCAAGTCGAACCAACAAATCGCCACTGGGGGTGGTTTGCGTCTGTACCGATACATCGGAGAAGACGACAGTGGAAACCCGCCTTGCTAGACAGGTTGACGCGCTGGGATGGATTGCCGAGGTCGTCACCCAACCGTAAGTATCGGGAAAACAATCGCAATGAACCAATAACTAATCAAGATATCAGATGTGGTCCAAGAAAACTGGCCCGAATACTTCTACAGTGTTTGAAACGTGCGTCGGAATACAACAACGAAAGACCCAACAGCCGTTCGATGAGCCACTCCGTGGTGGAGCCCGGGTTCCAATCTCTCGCACCTCCACGTGTATTGGCTCAGCGTAGTCTCAGCGACATGTTTCCCCAAGACATATCAACTCAGCAAGCCGGTAACGCACCAGGACACCCATCACCTCCACCTCCCCGGCCTTTTCCCTCAACCATCACGCCCCTGAGTCCAAACCAAAGCGAAAATGGCGAACACGGCTACTTCAATCCGCGCGTTCTTCTCGTCGACGACAACGCAATCAATCTCAAGCTGCTTGTCGTATTTGCTAAACGTCAAAGCCTTCGCTACGAAGAAGCAACAAATGGTCTCGAGGCGTTTGAAATTTACAGGGATGAAGCCAACACCTCATCCCCGCCATCCCGGCCATTTGATTTCGTACTCATGGATTTGAGCATGCCGGTCATGGATGGACTTGCGAGCACGAGGCAGATTAGGCAGTTTGAGAGCAAGAATGGGCTACCGAAAAGTCACATTGTTGCCCTGACAGGGTTGGCAAGCGCGCAGGATCAAATGGATGCGCAAGAGGCTGGTGTAGATATGTATCTGGTTAAACCAGTGAAGTTTGCGGATATCAAAAGGGTATTTGGTGGGAAGTGATGGTGCTACTGTTGTGGCATTGGGAACTTTGTGTCTTTGTTCAGGCTATTTTGGTATTGGCATTGCGAGGGCGTTACTTTGGGTGTTTGTCCTGAGAAGACTAGAGGTCTCAACTTGTCTGCCTCGATTGGATGTCAACTCGGCACTTTCTGAGTGAGAACAAGGAGAGGGGAATGAAGATGCGCCTTCGCGGCGCCTTCCTGTTCGCCATCGCGCATCACGCGGTCCATGTTACGAGCGTTTGTTCACCAACATGCTGTCAATTCCCACTTACCTACTTCCAGCTTACTCTGTGCTCTAAGGTCTACCGTTCTTCTGCATGCAAGAAATGGCAGCACTTTGTAGCCAGCTTATCGCAAATACTGTATCAGCACTAATGCTGTCCTCGCAATACATTTGGCAACAGCTCTCGCGATCCAGAAAAAACTCTATCTTACCACATCTCCTCACCACGATATGGTGCATCAACCCTGTCGTCCGACAGCCTCCCATATACAAGCGATCACGCCTTGCGAAGCTTGATAGTAATGGTGCGATGCGATGAAGCTCGGAGAGAAAATACGCAGCCATACAGAAAGTGTCGTGGTCGCGCATTGAAAGCTATGCGGGTCTCGACTTGTGTACGACGAGCAGAGAAACCTCGCATGGCGCGTGAACTGCGTCCGGGACGACCTTTGTGATGGTGCTGGTTTCCGAGACCTACATACATATCGATAGTAGTTAGCGCACAGGACGACAGGGGCTCCGTTGATAAGCGGTCGGCACATCTCAACAGCTACAGATCATCCGGATCTGCTAAATAGTTCTTCAGCGCTCGGTAGAGGTAAAGGGATTGAATCGTGGAGGTGATAATGGTGGCGGGTCGTGACTGAGTAATTGCGAGGACGCGATTCGGCTACAAGGTTTCGCTAATGGAGACCTGAGTTCCTTTTTTCATAACATAAAGATACAAACTTTGGGTTTCCGATGGTATCACGGTATCTCCGTACGACTACCAGCGTGCTAAGCGTTTTAACGATAATCAGCTAATGGGTATTAGCAGTCGACGTGGAAATACAGAGGCGAAGACGGGAGCTAGATAGGCATTACACCATGGAATCCCTGCTGGAGATCCGCATTGATCCTTTTCACGATATCTATCAGCATGTCTTACGACCAGACAAGAGTTGTCGAAAGACAGCATCTGATGCTTACCATGCAGAAGCGTTGCGCTAATCTGTAGATGCAGGCTTGTGCGCAAAGTCTGCACGACATACTCGAGCTTGACGATCTCTCATGAGCAAAATTTCATAATAGACTTCCCACTACACTATGTCAGCTTTGGCTAGCTTCACGGTTTCCCTGTGCCTCAAACGCATGGCGTCCATGTTCCAAACCGTGGGGCCGTGGCGATCGCTAGGTAACTGCTCGTGCCGCTCCACCTTTTCACTAGTTTGAAGCCAACCTCAAACGATAGATCGCCAACCCCACGTCTTTCTTTAGAATCTTAGCCAGGGGCAGTAAAGACCAAACAATCAGTCCACAAGCTAACTGCGCGCCAGAAAGTTACCACAAGGCTTTCGCCTCCCAACAGCGGTGAGATGTTCGACTTCCCAACAGCGTAGCCTGCATATCCACGTGCACGACTGCCGCGAGTGAGATACACAACAGAACAACCCTGAAGAGCGACTGATGAGCTCACCTCGTTCGACAATCATGCACATGTACGATGCCCCGAAAAATGGACTATCTGGAACCAGGTTATCTGCTCGAGGATATTCGACATGCTCGCTACACCTACCATAGCGCAATCGTTTCCGGTCACACAGTGGCGTATAAAACACGTGCACCTAACGCAGTTCAAGCGGACCTTTTCTCACCATCTTCCTAGTGGCCTGTCACTTCTGTTCCAGCGTGCTCTTCGACCCTGATCGGCTGTGGATCAGCGTCGAGACTTGCATCTGTAGCACCATGCCACCGGTGAGCATGAATCGTGGCTGCTATTCTTGTTCACGCGCGAAAGATACTGCGCAGTGTGCTCAGTATATAAAATGATGTCCCCGTTGCTCTCTCTGAATACCATCACTCCAGGTTTGGTGCATACATTCGCTTTCTCTCTCTCTCTCTCTCTCTTCATCCTATACCAATTTTTTTTTTCGATCGTCCACCAGTCTTTCGTTTTATCCAGGTTTTATCGACACTTTTACAATACACTACACACATAATGTATATCCGCAACATGCTCCTTTCCGGTCTGGCGGCCGCCAGCACCGCCCAAGCCTACGCAAACTACACCATCCGGGAAGAAGATTTCCCCGCCCCAACACCAGCCCCAGCACCAACCACCCCCAAGCGCACACTGAGCCGTATCTTCGGCCTAGTCGGCGACCTCTTGGGCATCAACAAGGACAACGATACACCAGCCTGCCCAGCCATCTGGACCGAGATCTCCACCACACTCACCGAACAATTCCTCGCAGACGGCCAATGCACAGACGCAGCCCGAGCCGCAATCCGAGCCTCCTTCCACGACTGCTTCAACGGCGCCTGCGACGGCTCCCTAATCCTCGCCAACGAATGCTCAAACGCAGAGAACAAAGGCCTCGAGCGTCTCTGCGGCAATCTCGCAAACCTCGCAACCCAGACCAAGGTCGGCGTTGCCGACCTTATCCAATTCGCGGCTGCACACGCTATCAAGACTTGCCCTGGTGGGCCGACTGTGCCCGTGAAAATCGGCCGCAAGGATTCGAGTACGGCGGGTGCTGTGGGTGTGCTTCCAGGCCCCAATGAACGCGGAGGCGATCTCGTTAGGCTCTTCGGTACGTATACATGCATACCCTTTCCCCCATCCCCACACACCCAACTAACACAAAAACAAAGCATCCAAAGGCTTCACCCCCACCGACCTCGCCGCCCTAATCGGCGCCCACACAACCGCAAAGCAACGCCAAGCCGACCCGTCCCGTGCCGGCGCCTCCTTCGACTCCACCCCCGGCGTCTGGGACAACAAATTTTACTCCGAGACCAAGTCTGGCAATAAAGCGCCGTTTACGTTGCAGTCTGATAGGAATCTCGCTCAGAACCCGTTGACGGCTATCCCGTTCTCCGCGTTTGCGCTTAGTAAGGCGAGGTGGGATGAGGCGTTTGTGGGAGCTATGGTTAAGATGGGGTTGTTGGGTGTGAGGGAGCAGGGGTTGGTGGATTGTACGGGGGCGTTGCCTGGGGGGGCGGGGCGGAAGAGGGAGGTTAGGGGGGGGGATGTTTTTGATCGGTTGGGGTGGTAGGGTGCTGGTGCTGGTGGGGAGGATGGGGAGAGGGAGGGAAGAGGGGGGTTTGTGATGATGGTATTATATGGCATTTGTAGGCGTTTAGGCTAGGGTTCGGTTCTAACCTGTTCTTTCTGTATTGTATTAGTTAACATGCACGCACTTATGTTATTTCTTTCTTCACCGTCATTTCGCTTGGTATGTACGATATCAGTAAAAAAATCTCTAGTAATTTATATTCCCTACCTACCTACGGCATTGACACTTTTTCGTATCGATAGCTCCCTCCTCAAGCTACCTATGCCTTAATTCCTTCCTTCCTGCCTACACGACAAACCCACGCCCTCTCATTATATGTGCATAAAGAATTTATATTCCCAAACACACCGATCTCATATATCATATTCAAGATATACTGTATGAAGTCGGAAATAAACACCAACACCAACACCAACGCCATCAAGGGACCTACTCACTCATCACAGCCCCCAACCAACAAAACTCTCAAGTCCCAAAAAAACTAACATAATAATACCTATACATTACCGTACCGGTAACCGGTCTACATAGATAGGTAGATAGGTAGCAAGAATCTCGCCATGCACCCACAACAACAACAACAACAACAACAACAACAACAACAACAACAACAACAACAACGGCAACCCAACGCTATGCATCAAAGTGTAAAACCCCACTCTACGCGCCCAGCTACAACACACCAATGAAACGACAAGATACATAGTTGGTACTGTCCAGATTAATACGTAAGATAAAAACGAAATATAAAAAAGCGATCGGGTATCGAAAGACCAAAAAAAAGTCAACAAGCAACAAACAAAGCGGATAGAGCTCTCTATATATATGCAACAGACATCACACAACCTTCCCCGCCCCCTTCCCTTTCAGTCCACCAACTGTCCCTCATCCGGCGGCGGCGTAGGCAACTCCCTCCCACTCCGACTGCCACTCCGCCCTTCCATCTGCGGACTCGGCGGATGCACAACGGTGACGGGCGTTCCTGGGCCTCTTGCCTCGCCGCCGCCGTCCTCATCGCCACCTTCCTCCGGAATAACCGAGGTGGTGGGACTCATAAGCCCGCCGCCATCCTCGCTGCGCGCACCAGTCGCTTGGTTGCGGCGATTGCGTCGACGCTGCCGTTCGGAATCCGCATTCTCTCGTCTGCGACGCACAGATAAACTACCGTCTTTGTTTAGGCCGGCAGCGGAGCCGCTTTGTAGCCCTTCGAGCATGGCGGCGGCGCGGTCTGCAATGTCTGCTTCTGCGGTCCCTGCGGGTGCGCCGGCCGCGGTAGGCTCGCTTTCTGTAGTCTCGCTGGTTGGACTTAGGAGATCGGTCTGCTTTTCTTCGTTGACTGCGTCTTCTCCGCCTTCTTCGGACATGTTGACGCCGATTTCTGGCATCTTTTGGCCGCTGGCTACACGGTCTTGGTGTCTGTCCTTTAAGCGTGCGCGGCGACGGCGATCGCGTTGATCTCGCGCTTCCGGTTTGGCAGCGCGCAATTTCTGGAGGAGGTCGTCCATGGCACCTGTAGAGGCGGGGGATTTGGGTGCATCCGATTCTGAGGAGAGAGTGTTCGACGAGAGTGGGTTTGCCGTTTGGGCTTGTTTGCGGCGCATAGAAATTTCGTTGCGGCGGTGTTGGTCTTCGAGTGCGGTGTTCTTTTCTTTGGATTTCTGTGGAGATTCGTTAGCAAATGATCAAACGACAGGTTTGGGGGACGAGCGTGGACGTAGGCAGCAACCGCGCAAAGAAAGATACATGGATGAAATGGAGAGATGACTGACCTTCCACTCCTGAACAAAGTTCGCCAGCTTCGCAAAGAAATCCCTCCTAGCACTATCATCACTTGGATCCTCTCCATAGAACGCCATGATGTCCTCATAGCTCTTCTGCATGTCCTCCAGGAAAACCTGTAATTGTTCCGCCTTCCTTCTCGCCTCCTTCATGCTCCTCTGCACAACGATTGACACCTTATCTTCAGGATGGAACTTGGTAGGGTCAGACAGATTACCGGAATCAAGGGACATCTGGATATTCTTGATGTTGTCAATGTACTTCTTGGCATCAGTCTGCAGTTGCTCGACGTTAATCTTTTGCGCTGTAATGACACCGCTAATTTCATCGGTAAAGCCTTCCCAGCCGGAGTATTGGTTGCGGACGATGCGTTCGACGAGATCGGCAAACGTGGACTCGTTCCTGTCGTCCTTGAGCATGCCTAGACGGGAAAGGGTCGAGAGCTTGAAGCCACTGGCTTGTTTGTTCGCGTCGTTCATGAAGTTACCGATATCCAGAATGAGACCCAGAACGCTGATCAAACTGGACGAATCCCTCAAACTTTCAGAGACGCGCGAAATTTCCAGCAGTTTGTTGGAGATCTCGTCATACTCCACCTCGTATGTGCGCGTAAGCGCGAGCGCCCTCATCCTACTCTTCCAGTAGTGATGTAGTTCGTAAGCGGTGTAGAGATAGATCTGGTCCTCTCTTGTAAGTTCGATTGGATCCTGTTCCCGTTTACTGTCCATAGCGTTCGGCCCGGTCCAGTCCTTCGAGTATGGCGCCATAAGTTTTGCAGTGTTATCGGGAATGTCACAGAAATCGTTTTTCTGCAGGAACTCCATGGTAACGGGATCGTCCAAGATTTTGTTGTCGCAATGAATGACCATCCTCACGATTTCTTCAACCGGGTACGACGAGAATTTCGCCATACTGATTTGGAAGTTATGCATGAGGTCGCGTGAGATGATCTGTTTCTTCTCATACTTCTTACCAGATTTCTTTCCGATCGCTTTAATCTCTTTGGCCAAGAACAACTTCTCAACCTCCTCCAGTACACCCTTCTTCGCCAGCTCTTGGTACTTTTCTTCCTTCTCTTCCGATGTGAGACCCCGCGTGGCCCACACAGTCGTGGTAGGCTGATCAACCTTGTCCCAATGAAGAGCCTTAAGCTTCTTCTTAGGACGGGGTCCTGAAAGAGCAAACTGTTGCGCCGCTCCAAAACCGGGCGCTTTGGGCAAGAAGCCCGGGCGTTTGGCACCTGGCATTCCTGGCATTGGTGGCGGCGGAGGGGGTGGTGGAGGCGGCATACTGCCATCACCGGGCATAGGAGGTGGTGCAGGAATACCGGGCCCGAATCCTAGCTTTCCTGGTGGTGGTGGTGGTGGCGGCGGAGGAGGTGGGGGAGGGGGTGGAGCATTAGCATTAGTGCCGGGCATAGGCGGCGGAGGAGGAATATCAGCAGAGAATCCAAGACGACCAGGAGGTGGCGGCGGCGGCGGTGGAGGAGGCATCGCAGCTTTCGGTACCTCAGTATCAGCAGGTGTCTTTGGGGAGTCAGATTCGAGACTTGGATGTGATGGTCCTGTAGTAACACCATCGCCAGCATCCTCCGCATCAGAGTCGTCGTATCTCTTAACATTTGACGCAATCTCTCCCATGAGAGCATTGGCTGTCGAAGCGCTGAGCTTCGGCTTGTGCATTTGGATGAGCCGGGGCTTCTCAATGATAACATCATCATCGTCGTCCATCTCCGACATCTCTGTATCTTCCCCAATCGATTGACCGGGGAGACCAGGGAGGGGTTTCCTGCGCAGTACACCGCTCTTGGCTCGTACAGACCCAAAGGAGGTCGGCTCGAGGCCGCCGTAGCTTTGTTCCGTCATACCACCCATGTCGCCCTCCATCTTCTCTCTCAGTTCTCTCAACTTCTCGCTTGGCTGCATCTGCAGGGTCTTGCCTTCGAGAGTCGCTTGGGTCCTGGCTCTTTGAAGTTGGATCTCCAGCCTGCCCATGAGACGTTCGCGATCCATGATGCCCTGCATCTGGGTGGGATCTGTAGTAGCGAGCCCATCCTTACCAGACTTCTTTGCCGCGGACGCTGCAACGTCTTGAGCATCCCTAAGCATCAAGTACAGTTCACGCGTCTCCAACTCGTTTCGTTGCAGCTCTTGCGCTCGTATCCTCTGCATATCTGCGAGCTCCGCCTTCATCTGCTCCACCTGTCTGCCACGAAGTTCGATGATACGTTCTTGCTCTGCTAGTTGTTTCTGCAGCTTCTGTACCAACCCATCTGCACCCAACTCCAGCTGCGCTTTCATCTCATCGCGTTCTGCCATGGCGGAATCTGCAATCTGTCGGGCCTCGATCGCTTCATCGCGGACCTGTCGGGCTTCGGAATCGGTATAGAGTTTATCGAGCAAAGACTGGACAGTGAAGTTCAGGCTTTGCTTGAGGTCCATGTCTGGCAGTCGGCGGTCCATAGCCACGTAGCTCAGCATCTGCTCCACCAATTGAAACATGCGTAATCGATCCTCGCTTTCAGTGTCGCGCATCAATAGCAAGTGCTGCATGGCCGATGTGAAGTAATCCTGCGCCCGGGTACCATTAATCTTGCTCATGATGGCATCGGCGATCTGCATGGGATCATTGAGGTCTTTGGTCTCGCCCTCTACACTGTCAACCATGGAACTGTTCTCTTTTTGGAGGAAATCCTCGTAGTCGACGGCCTCGTTGTCCAGGTAGTGCTCGATCTGCTTGTCGATAACGTCGTATTGGAAGCCTTCCATTTTATTGAAGATGCGCTTGATGCCGCATGCTGTGAACTGGGCTCGAACATGCATCCTTAGCTGGAGGTCGCGTTCTGGGGCATCCACGACCATGTTGATGAGAAAGAGGGTCGCGATGGCATATTCCATGAGGAGGTTCTCCACCCCAATACCCCCGCTGCGCACTTCATCGGAGGCGCCAACCATGGAACCCATCTTGCCCCGACCATCCACCGTGACCTCGACCATGCGCATCCATGCATCGAAGCGACTGCTTTCGCCATACTGCGATTTGAGGTTGTCGAGCGCCTGTAGTACCTTCTCATGTCCGCTTCCATTACCCCAATGGCAGAGGAAGGTCAAGACGTCCGAGACGAGTTTTCGCGTATTGAGTCGTGAGGCGATCAAGGAGCCGCACAGCGCTTGTATAATGGACGGGTGATTTAAAGCATTATCAGCGCCGTACTTGTTGTTCATCAAGGCCTTGAGACACTTGATAATTTCGTATTCGCGCTCCACGTCGTTCTCAGTCTTGTGCCCCATAACGCTAGGCGGGGGTACCGGCCCTGTGCCCTTCCTACGGTTGATTTTGGCCAGCACGTTCGTAAGCGCGATTTGGCCCTGCGCCTCGATGAAGCCTTTGACCCAGGCGATGGGCTGCGTTCTCAAGCTGATCTCTAAACTCGACATCTGTTTTATAGATATCGAGTTGTCCATGACCTTTTTAACGTACCACTCGGGGGAGCCCTCCTCTTCTGCTCGCATGAGAATGTCGGGATTTCCAACACCGCCACCTCCACTGCCGCCACCGTATGTTATCCGCTGCGTCTGGCGCTTCTTCTCCTCGTGCTTGAACTCTGCGAGCTTATCCTGGTATACGAGCGTCCATTTCTTGTCAATCTTGTAGCCCTCCATCTGCCGCCGCGCCTGCTCGGGCAAGCTCTTCCACCCGCGCTTCACCATGAGGTTCATAAACTCCTTTTCGACAACATGGTCTGGCGGTCTTTGTATGCTGAGCGTGTTCTGTTGGAACGAGGCCGTCGACGAGGACGGGGACGAGGAGTTGTAGTGTAGCAGATGGCGGTGCGAGTCGCGCGGGGTCGACACAGCCGTGGGCAGGAGACTCCCGGCATCGAGGCCAATAGAGGAGATGGTGGTCTGCGACTGGTTCTGCGGGTAGAAGATGTTGCTACCGCGCGTCTTTGAGTCATTGCTGTAGATGCTCGCCTGGTCTGACGAGGCGCGCGTGTTGTTGGACGAGTCGGTGCCGGCGTAGTACGAGAGGTTGCCGTCGCGGCTGCTCCCGCGCACTCCCCACTGCTGCATCGACACGCCGCGGTCGCCGGGCTGGCTCGAGGCAATGGTGGTGCCCAGCGCGTGCGGCGGCGGGCGCGGCGGGCCTGGATTCGAATACCCGTTCTGCGGCATTGGCGTCGCAGCGAAGACGGGATACTGGTGGAAGTCGCCCCCTCCTTTGTTCAGGTGATGCGGCAGCGGCTCGTCGCGCGGAGAGTCAATCGAGGACACGGGGCCGGCTCGTGCAAAGATGCCCTCGGCCGTCATGGACACGGGCCGCTGTTCTATCGAGGCGCCGCCGATGGAGTGACCGCGGGAATGGCGAGACGACTGCGAGCCATAGGCGCTCCCGGGCGGGCTGTCGGTGGTGGGTGTGTTGGGGGTGTTGGGCCTGTGTCTGCCGTCGCCGCTGTTCTTGTCCTTGTCCTTGTGCAGCCGTCGCCCAAAGAACTTGCCGGCGGAAGATTGCCGGCCCTTGCCATCCATGCCTATAGCCGTATAACGGGCGTCTATGCCCTTTGCTCAATGCTGCTGCTGCCGCCCGCTGAGCGCGCCGCCCGGAGTCTTCCGTCCTTCCCCTCCTTCCCAAAGCAGATGCTAGCCTTCACGGTGACGGTGCGGGATGGTGGTGATGGTCGGGCGCTGGGAGGGCGTGGAAGGGTGAAACGAGTGCGGGGCGGGCTGGTGGGCAGAGTCGAGATATCACGGATGGGCTGGGGGGATGGCCACGGGGCGCCGTGGTGTGCAATGCGGCTGCGAGTGAGGGAAGTTGCCGAGTACTAGCGCCTCAGAGTGAGTGCGCATGTCAATAATATGGCAGAGGATGCATGTGGGCAGGACACATAGTAGCTCTCTTCTATGACAGTAATCCTCCGTCGGTAGCGTTACAGTGCGTCGTCCCCGTGAGTGCCCCGTGAGTGGCCCCGGCCCTGACTTCTCCTGAGACGGTCCGTGTGTGGCGCCAACTGCCGCTGATGCACGCGAACCTCCGCATCCGGCCTCTCCAGCTGTGGCGCAAACACGACCAACAGCACTCCGCAGCTCGTCAGCCGCAGATGCGCGCACCCTTCACCACCTCATAGCACACGTCCTGGAGTCATGGCCGGCTTTACCCATTTCCTCAAGGTGAGTGCCGGCTATCCTTACTACCCCTTCACCTGCTCCCGACGCACCACTAACACACCCGCCAGACCATCTTCGTGCCGCTCTTCCTGGCAGCCCTCCTCTACGTCCTGCTCGCCTTCCTCCTCCTCCCCTTCATTCGCCGCCACCGCTCCCGCTACAGCCAGTACCTGCCCGTATCCGCAACCGTCGCCGACTTCCGGACCTCATGGCGAACCAGACTCTCAGATGCCCTGTATAACTTGTTCGCCCTCTCGGCTTGGAGGCAGCGGGCCGTGGTGGATGGTAGTGGCCAGCACGATGAGGATCTGTTTGACGAGGAGGGCGAGGGCATGGTAGGCTTTGACCCGATTGACGAGAGGAGGAGGGAGGCGCTGGAGCAGCGGCGGAGTATGGTGGAGGAGGAGAGGCGGTTGGGGAGGGAGTTGGAGGAAGGGTTCAAGGATGATAGCGAGGACGAGCATGAGGATGAGAGAAGACGGTCTTTGTCGCGACATCGTTGAGCACGTATCCGTGTCATCACAGCCCCTTGGAATTTGAACATTTACTTCTTCACCCACAAAGCGATTCAGCACCATTACAGAGCTATTGAGGTGAATATATTCTTCTTGTACACAAGTAGTCTGGATACCCATCCGACGCCTGGATCCTGCAAGGAAATCGGATCGAAAAATTCTCAAAACAAAACCTCAGTTGTTTCGGCACATACAGTATTACAGACCTCTTCAACTAACTAGGCCAGATCGAAATCAGACATAACGCCAAGTATTGAAAGGGAAATCAAGTACGTATCTGTATCATCACAGCCCCTTGGAAAATGAACAACTACTTCTTCACACGGCAAGCGCTTCAGCACTCTTACACAGTCATAGGAGTTCAAGTGAATATATTTTTCATGTAAACAAGAAGTTTGGATACCCATCCGACGCCCGGAACTTGCAAGGAGATTGGTCCATAAAATGCTCAAAACAAAACCTCAGCCGTTTACTTGCGCTGACCGTACGCCTTGGTGGCGTAGTCGCCCTTGTGAACAATGAGGTCTTCCGGCTTGTAGTTCTGGCGGCCAGAGAAGTACTCGTCGAGGATGGCCTTGGTGCCGTCGGCGTATCGCTAGAGATGGTTAGTAGGACATTCACCAAAGGATTTGACGGTGGGAGACATACCTTCTGCGCATCGATTGAGGTACCGGACATGTGAGGAACCATGGCGTTGCCGCCACCCCATGGGTTCTGGGCGTAACGGAGCGGGTGGTCCTTGGGCGCGGGCTGGGGGAACCAGACATCACCACCGTATCCACGGAGGTGGCCATCCTTGAGCGCCTGGGCAACATCTTCCTTGACGACAATAGCACCACGGGCAGTGTTGACGAGCCATGAACCCTTCTTCATCTTGGAAATCAAGTCCTTGTTGAAGAGACCGCGTGTCTTCTCGTGGAGCGGGCAGTTGATGGTGACAACATCGCACTGTGCCAGCATCTCCTCGAGGCTCTCGACGCGTCGGCAGCCAATCTCCTTCTCCTTCTCGGGAGACAGGGGCTGGTAGTCGAAGTAGAGGAGCTCCTTGCAGTCAAACGGCTTAAGACGGCGGAGCACACGCTCACCGATACGGCCAACGGCGACGGTACCGACCACCTTGTTCTCGAGATCGTACTCGTTCTTGGCGACCTCTGCAACGTTCCATTCACCCTTGGCAATCTGCTCGTGGGCGGGGACAAAGTTGCGGACGAGGGTCAGGATGGTCATGATGACGTGCTCAGCGACGGAGACGACGTTGGAGCCAGTGACCTCGGCCACTGTGATACCGCCATTGGTCTTATTCGCGGCGTCGAGGTCGACGTGGTCGGATCCGATACCAGCAGTGACGGCGAGCTTCAGGTTCTTCGCCTTAGCGAGGCGCTCGGCGGTGAGATAACCGGGGTGGAAACTATCGATCGCAAATAATTAGCCGATGCTCGTTCAGATGGTGTTTGCAGCTGCAGCCATGCCGTGTGGGGCTCTTTAGTGGCATTGCGGGGTAGTTCTGACGTACGGAGTAGTGATGATAACCTCTGCATCGACGAGGTGCTTATCGAAGGCTGAGCCCTCACCCTCCTTGTCCGAGGTGGTAACGAGCTCGTGACCTTGCTCCTCAATCCACTTCCTGATGCCTAGCTCGTTCTCTGTGGTTCCGAGAAGCTGGGGCTCCTGCTCGGCGTGGATACCGCCCTGTAGCTGCTGTTAGACGTGTCGCATGCGCAATTGGCGTCCAGGTAACACTTACATCGTAGAGGACGAGAAGAACTTTGCCCTGTTGTGAGGCAGTCGCTGTTAGCGTTCTGAAGGCATTCGGTTGGCGTAACGACGAAGTCAAGCGGGGGCCGGCGCGTGCGCTGAGGAGGGACGAGGCAGGGCGCGCGAAGCGGCAAGCAGAGCGGAGAAATACCATTTTGACTTATTGAACTGACGAGAAAAAAATTGAGGCTCCGGAGGCGGAATATATAGTAGAAGCCGGCGGATTGCAATCGGTACGTATTCCTAACGAGCCATCTGTCAGCCTGGCAGGGGGAAGTGAGGGGTGCGTAGGTCTGGGTCGGCATACCTTTTGCGGGCTAAAGTGACGTGCGGTGAAGTCGTCTAGGATGGTTCCTATGGAGACTTGTGCGGAAGGAGATTGATGCTGTGTGTAATTGAGGGGTCGTGAGGGGCTTATATATACCATTGAGTACCCACCAGATCGTCTCCTACTACGTTGAGCCCTTTAATTTTTTGGGCCACCGCGCGCCCGAGACGGCCAGGCCCTCCCCACTTGGTGATGCGACATTTCCACGCAGGCAAGTGGTCAATACCGTCTGCGGATGCGACGGTCATGTTTGGAATTACTTCACATCGCAGATAGTGCGGGGTCGCACCCAATGGCGCCAATGAGCTCGAGTACGCGCCAGGGAAGCTCTACCAGCAACTTACCCGTTTGATACACACGAAGCTTCACCGAGGCGTCGGTAGCGTAGTCGTGGGCTGGGGGCCGACGTCGTAGCTTGCTTAGTGCCCAATTGTATGCCCGGATCCAGCAAGGAAGTACGTAAATCGAGACTGAACCTGTGGAGCTATCGGCACGTACGCTAGAGCTTCATCTGTAGAACTCCAAAGAGCTTCAATCGGGTTGCTGAGTGGTTTAACTGAGCAGGTCAGTGTTGATAGGGTAACATGGCTGCCATTGAGCTGTGATTTGGTCAAAATCTGAATGTGCTTCCGCCTGCCATATCCCATAGACGACAGTTCCACCGAGCCCTGCTACTCCGACTATCGGGACATTGCTCGAGATGGAGACGCAGACGTGGGCCATGGTGGTCAGCAGTGCTAGGAATCGCGAATCCATAGGAAGCTGGGCTTGCAGCCGAGCAATCTAGGCGCTCTATTGCGATCCGTCCGCGGGAGCACAGCAGTGCGGAGCAGCGGCGGTTGAACTTCGCTATCTGCGGATGCGAGTTGTCGCCGTTGAAAGCTGACGAAACTCGCTGGAAAGCAGGGCGACGGTCGGCGTTTGGGACATGGCTCGGGATTGAAGATAACAGAGGCGGAGATGGTTCTTATCTCCTCGGCCGAAACACGCCCGACTGACTACGCGCCGCGTTCGGGCTTCACGACAGATCCACCAAGCCCAGAACGCTACGCATGCATCCCTTCTCCCAATGTAGCAGCGAGATCCGACCACGTTGAATGCTCGCTCTTGAGAACATTTGAAGGAGCTATATCCCGTCGTCAGGGCAGTTTCAGATGAACTCAGCTACCGAGTTGCTATCGTGTCCGCCGCGCAGTATCTACGCTATTTCGCCAGCGAATTCCCATGCCCTCTCTACCCACCGGTACCGGTATGCTGCCAGCAAGCGCGTTTGCTTAGAAATGTCGCAAACTTGCGCATAACAAGGAGCTCACCGTCAACGTCTGCGAGCGACAAGTCGCTATATACGTCGTTCAACCTTCTAGTGAAATCTTTCTTGGTCCTGCAATGGCGCTTCTAGGTAATTCCAGTTGCGACGGCGACAATTTGCCGGACATCGCACATTGGCGAGTCATCACATCTTGCAAATTCTCGACTACTTGGATAGGAACTCGGATGGGTATAACTATTCATAGTAAAATCTTGTGTTTTTCTCGTTGTGAAGATATAAATGCGGTCAGCAAAATCTTGCAAAAGAGCGAGGAAGCAGCTGGGCACTTCACATCGGGTCCATGTTGAACGTCAGCTACGCATCTGGTTCCTCAGTTAGGTGTCGAGCGAACAAATCGATTTATTTCCTCACCGCCGGAGAATGGAGCTCCGTGCCTTTCGACAGTAAAATACGAAGACGCCCTCAATTTTGAAAAGATGAGTGCGAATATTGAGCTTGAGTTTGAGGCGAGCTGTGTTTGTGGGTTTTCTGCCTTCACCTTCACTCCAATGCCACCAACGCACCAACGATCCAGCTCGGAGGCGAAATTTCGAAGCACGGACTTGTCACAACTAGCGGTCTCACCTGGCGACCTGGCTACAATTTTGTCTACGTTCCACTACTTCTTCGCTCCCCACGGCTGGTCGCAGAAGATCAGCCTGAGCAATACGCCGACAAAGCGAGACGTAACTATTGCTCAAAACCTTGCATCGCACAGTGCTGACCCTCACAAGGACCCGAGAAATCAGCGACTTGGCCGAGCTCGCAGAAGGCTTGCCCGGAAAGACGGTCATCGTCAAGTACGGCGATGTGCTCCTCCAAGTTGGCCAACAGAAAGATGCGGTCCATGTCCTCGTATCCTCCAAGGTCCTCTCGCTCGCCTCCAAGGTCTTCGATGCCATATTCAACAACGGCTTCTCTGAGGGCCAGGGTCTCTCGTCGACTTCACCACGCGAGGTCCGGCTTCCCGACGACGACCCGGTGCATATGACGACCATTTGCAAGCTTGTGCATATGCAGACCTCAGATATCCCCGAGAAGTTGGGAGTGGCTGAGCTGGCCCAGTTCGCGGTCCTCTGTGACAAGTATGATTGCGTCGACGGAGTCCGAGGCTGGAGCAAGGCGTGGATTTCAATCTTTGCACCAGATGATGACGCGTCACCAACCCCACTCACTATCGCCTATCTACTCGATCTACCCCGGGAGTTTCGTATTGTCAGTCGGAACCTTCTCCAGCACCACCTCGCCTACGACAAGGGCCGATTTGCTATCGATGGGCATGACTTCCTGCCCATGGAGATAATCAGTATGTCTAACGTGCTAGCGTTAATGGTACTATCCAGAAGCTTACGCAAGTCTAGACCAATTTGCAATCGACCAGCAACGTATCCAACGTAAGGCAGCCTGCGCCGTCTTCTCCGCCGAGGTAAAAGATGTGCTGAATCATGCTCGCACCAAAATGTCTCGCTGTGAGGCAGCAAAGGAAGCGGCACATCTGTATTTCCAGAACCTGGTCATAGCGGATCTATTCATGGATGAGAGTCTTACGCTTGCAAGCTATCGCAGACGCGCTGCAGATTTTGAGAGCACACCATTAGGGTTGGTAAAGGAGTGTGGCTGCCGGCCCCGGCGGCTGGATCTGACCCAGCTTAGTTCTAGCCTCAGGTCGAGCGTTTCCAAAGCGCTTACTGCGATCACTAAGTCACAATTGTGTCAGGGATACTGCCTAGACTGTACCACCAACACCTCTGGCGACAACGTATCCTCCAAGTGTCGTATCGCCCACGGTCCAGATACCCGCTTTCACAACTGAGCATATATCTCCTTTGCAGCCACAGTTCGACTCTACACGCGTCCTATTTCCATTATTGCGAGCATTTCAGACGGACCGGGCTCGCAATTTATGTTTGAGAACGAAAAATGGGGTAGTCGTTAATGGCTGGTTCTCTCTGGCAGCAAGGGTCTTTTCAAAGGGTGGACTTTCAACCTGGTATCGTGGTCTTTTTATCCTTTCGTTCTGAGTCCATGACTTCAGGATAAAATGATCATCAGACATTCATGTACTTCGTACACAATCAATGACCCTCACTACCTTTTCCAAGTGCACATGTATCTGACCTATGGCTCGACATATCAAGCATCCATTCACTCCCTTTCTCTACTATCACTACCTTGCTGATTCTCACACACTCTCTTAGCAGCATATTTGGAGAAAACCAAGATGTTAATCCCATCTCAGGATCGCAATCTTGAACTGCGGCCGGAAAATCATTCACTAAATGGGGCTATGCAGTCCGCAAGGTTGGCATTCCTATCTACAACAAGCCTCACGGCTCTCTCAGTCTTAGCATCAATATGTCCGCTTTTTTTTCCTTCGTAAGCCAAATTACTTAAACACACACACACATCCGACAAATCGTTACGCGGTCCCGATCGCCGCGTCATAAAACCCAGCACGCGCTTCACCGTATCGATCCGTGCCCGCATACCGATCATTAGACTTATCTACGTAAGTCTTCCGACTCTTAAGCAAATAAGTACCGATTCATCCTGCAACCTAACCGTCATCTTTACTATCCGCTCTCCCAACACCACAAATCAATCCAACCTACTTCTACCACTCACTCTTCATGTCGCTCATCATGCTCTTTGCCCAAGTTCTCATTGCTCTCGGCTCCATTCCGCTATCGACGCATACCTCTATGATCTCTGTACACGGCATGAAGTTGATTTGACTAGGAGTGTTTCATTTACATGTCTCTGATTCTGGCGATAGTCTTACGATACACATTTGGCTCATCTAGGGGCATGACATCGAGAGCGGTTGGTTTTACCGAGGTGGGACACACAACGAGCCAGGACCCTGATCGAGCCACCCCACCAAAATATCACCACCACAAAAATGAGGCTGTAGAACGCCACACAA